>SDVV010002536.1:0-22825 GCA_016164225.1 Gammarus roeselii
TCTGCAGGTAACATCACCCAGGCAACACTTCGCACGGCACTGCAGGTAACATCACCCAGGCAACACTTTGCACGGCACTGCAGGTAACATCACCCAGGCAACACTTTGCACGGCACTGCAGGTAGCATCATCCAGGCAACACTTTGCACGGCACTGCAGTTAGCATCATCCAGGCTACACTTTGCACGACACTGCAGGTAACATCACAGAAGCAACACTTATCACGGCACTGCAGGTAACATCATCCAGGCAACACTTTGCACGGCACTGCAGGTAGCATCATCCAGGCAACACTTTGAACGGCACTGCAGGTAACATCATCTAGGCAACACTTTGCACGGCACTGCAGGTAACATCACCAAGGCAACACTTTGCACGGCATTTCAGGTAACATCACAGAGGCAACACTTTGCGAGCACTGCAGGTAACATCATCCAGGCAACACTTTGCACGACATTGCAGGTAACATCAAGAAGGCAACACTTTGCACGGCACTGCAGGTAGCATCATACAGGCAACACTTTGCATGGCACTGGAGGTAACATCATCCAGGTAACATTTTACATGGCACTGGAGGTAACATCATCCAGGTAACACTTTGCACGGCACTTCAGGTAACATCATCCAGCCAACACTTTGCACGGCACTGCATGTAACATTACCCACGCAACACTTTGCACGGCACTGCCGGTAGCATCATCCAGGCAACCCTTTGCACGGCACGGCAGGTAACATCGTCCAGACAACACTTTGCACAGCACTGGAGGTAACATCATCCAGGCAAAACTTTGCATGGCACTGGAGGTAACATCATCCAGGTAACTCTTTGCACGGCACCTCAGGTAACATCATCCAGCCAACAATTTGCACGGCACTGCAGGTAACATTCCCCACGCAACACTTTGCACGGCACTGCAGGTAGCATCATCCAGGCAACACTTTGCACGGCACTGCAGGTAACATCATCCAGGTAAAACTTGGCACGGCTTTGTAGGTGACATCATCCAGGAAAACTTTGCACGGCACTGTAGGTGGCATCATCCAGCCAACACTTTGCACGGCACTGCAGGTAGATTTCCCACGCAACACTTTGCACGGCACTGCAGGTTGCATCATCCAGGCAACACTTTGCACGGCACTGCTGGTAACATCATCCAGGCAACACTTTGCACGGCACTGCAGGTAACATCATCCAGGCAACACATTGCACGGCACTGCAGGTAACATCATCCAGGCAAAACTTGGCACGGCTTTGTATGTGACATCATCCAGGCAACACTTCGCACGGCACCGTAGGTTAAATCATCCAGGCAACACTTTGCACGGCACAGTAGGTGACCTAATCTAGTCAACACTGTGCACGGCACTGTAGGTGACATCACCCAGGCCAGACTTCGCACGGCACTGTAGGTGGCATCATCCAGGCAACACTTAGCACGGCACTGCAGATGACATCATACAGGCGACACTTTGCACGGCACTGCCGGTAGCATCATCCAGGCAACCCTTTGCACGGCACGGCAGGTAACATCGTCCAGACAACACTTTGCACAGCACTGGAGGTAACATCATCCATGCAACACTTTGCACGGTACTGTAGGTGACATAATCCATGCAACACTTTGCACGGCACTGCAGGTGGCATCATCAAGGCAACACTGTGCACGGCACTGCAGGTGGCATCATCCAGGCAACACTGTGCACGGCACTGCAGGTAACATCATCCAGGCAACACTTTGCACAGCACTGCAGGTGGCATCATCCAGGCAACATATTGCACGGCACTGTAGATGACATCATCCAGGCAACACTTTGCACGGCACTGCAGGTAACATCATCCAGGCCACACTTTGCACGGCACTGCAGGTTACATCATACAGGCAACCCAGTGAACGGCACTGGAGGTAACATCATCCAGGCAACACTTTGCACGGCACTGCAGGCAACATCATCCAGGCAACATCATCCAGGCAACATTTTGCACGGCACTGCAGGTAACATCATCCAGGCAACACTTTGCAAGGCACTGCAGGTAACATCATCCAGGCAACACTTTGAACGGCACTGCAGGTAATTTCATCCAGGCAATACTTTGCACGGCACTGCAGGTAACTAAATCAAAATGTTCGAGGCGCTTGCTCAAAGGGAAATGGCGCTGGCAGGGAGTTATTGAATGTGATGCTGTTAACAATAAATCGAAGATAAAATAAATATAAAATGCTCAAGGAACCAAATATGATAACGTTTCGATGCGACTATCGGTAAGTTCAGGACGACAGGAGAAGATTTTATCACTCTCTAAAATATACGAGATGAATCTTCTGTGAAAATCATTTACCATCCTATTTAGGGCACTAAAATTGTGCCAAAAGGGTGATAAAAGAAACTATTGTAATGGGCAGACCGAGAAATGATGTAAAAAAAATGGAAGAGCTCTTTCAGATTTTTTAAACTGCTGAGGATCGAGCACCGCATCGACTCTTACAGAGACACAAGTTGATGCCATCAATAATTGTTTATCTTCTTTAATTCTTATTAGTTCATTAGTAAGTTGAGCTAAAAGTGCACGAGCGACAAAAAATGAAGAGGAACACCATTCAACAACGCTGGAAAAGAAAGAAATCACTAGAATAAATTATTCAGTTTCCTCGAAGATGCTGACAGTTCTTTTGCACAAACTGCAAGTAATCAGTGCCAGGCCAGGACTCGTGGGTAGGCTGTGATGTCAAGATTGTTTGCCAGCAGACAATACTATACTTAGTAGCAGTTGATCGTTGCCCAGGTCAATGGGTACAGCAAACGTGCGCCTGATGTGATCTCCCACCAAATGCAACGTCCTGCCTGGCCACACATATAACCAGATATGGAAACATGCAATAGTTTCGGTCATTAACAGGGAAATGATCTTCTAGTCAATTACATGAAAAGCGTTTCCACATTAGCGAAGAAAACGGAACTATTCATAATTGCGAAAAGAAACATATGCAGCAAAAATATCTTAAAATGCTGTTCAATAAAATTCACGTGTAGAGCTTATCAAACAAGTCTCGTCAGAGTGGAGGTAAAAATCACAATAGTTTCAAGGTCAAACGCCCTCACTAAAAGACGTTACTTTCTAGTGTAAGCAGCGATTTCAACAAGACGTCACGTACAATACTTGAAATCCTTTACTCGCAGTCACTGCGTCCTACATATAGCCACAATAATGCAAATATCGACGATAAATTCAGGTTAGAGAGATTCAATAGTTTCCACGTGAATCCAACGATACTGCTCAATCGTAATTCTTTTGTGGTTAGAAAAAATAAATAATAATCAATCGACAGGACAAAATTGGTACTCGACTTATTTCAACAAATTATTCAACTATTAAAACCTCGACACACAAACTGTAGCGAAATTTTTCTTGTAACAACCACCTCTGTAGGTTAAAAAATGTGTGTTTGAATTGAATATTCTGATACTATTCTGCAGTATGTGTAGCACTACAGTATTAGCTCAGTAAATGGAAGCGCTACAGTATTAGCTTAGTGGATGGAAGCACTACAGTATTGGCTCAGTGGATGGAAGCACTACAATATTAGCTCAGTGGATGGAAGCACTACAGTATTAGCTCAATGGATGGAAGTACTACAGTATTAGCTCAGTGGATGGAAGCACTACAGTATTAGCTCAGTGGATGGAAGCACTACAGTATTAGCTCAGTGGATGGAAGCACTACAGTATTAGCTCAGTGGATGGAACCACTACAGTATTAGCTCAGCGGGTGGAAGCCCTACAGTATTAGCTCAATGGATGGAAGCACTACAGTATTAGCTCGGTGGATGGAAGCACTACAGTATTAGCTTGGTGGATGGAAGCACTACAGTATTAGCTCAGTAGATGGAAGCACTACAGTATTAGCTGAGTGGATGGGAGCAGTACAGTGTTAGCTCAGTGGATGGCAGCAGTACAGTATTAGCTCAGTGGGTGGAAACACTACAGCATTATCTCAGTGGATGGAAGCACTACAGCATTAGCTCAGTGGATGGAAGCACTACAGTACTAGCTCAGTTGATGAAAGCACTACAGTATTAGCTCAGTGAATGGAAGCACTACAGTATTAGCTCAGTGGATGGAAGCACTGCAGTATTAGCTCAGAGGATGGAAGCACTACAGCAATAGCTCAATGGATGGAAGCAGTACAGTATTAGCTCAGTGGATGGAAGCACTACAGTATTAGCTCAGTGGATGGAAGCAGTACAGTATTAGCTCAGTGGATGGAACAGTCTGGCAGCATACGAGTGCCTGGTAACCACCAGACGGGTTTGATACCTGCTCAGAAAATGTCGACACTCAACTGATAAAACGTGTAAACAGCCTAACTTTTACAAGTAGAAATAAATAACTAACACGGGGATATCCTGGCTTCGAAAACAATCATTGGAACTCAGGTACAAAGGGTTCCAGAACAAACCGCTTATAAGGAATAACAACAAGTCAGGAGGAACATTATGTCTTTGTCAAGTGTTGACGAAGCGTGCCAATTCCATCCCGACCGATCCACCTTCGCATGTTAAGTTCGAATACCATGACGATGCTTCCTAATTCCTCTTAGCATCTATTGGAAAACAATCGATGATGATGATGAAGCTTCAAGGCCTACCATGCAGGGCTTATTAGTGGGATGATGAATGATTATTGGGAGAGACACGGAGCCGCGTTTGAGGTAGCAGTCACGAAGGACGCTGAGGTGGCCTGCCATGATGTTAGGACTAAACAGATGTCTTTAGACAGACGTTCAAGTGGTATCATAGAATAAATAGAACGTTGTTTCGACGAGAAGCTTGTAAATGTTTTCATATACGCATGAAAACACACTTGACAACAACGACGCAATCTTGAACACTATCTGGAACGACGTAACGTCAGAACAGTGTAACGTCGCCCAGAGACGTAACGTCAAAACAGCGTAACCCATACTCGCCAAGTTCCACATCTACTTTTTCTCCCGTGTAACATCAAACGTAGTACCCCTGCAACAAACAAATATTCGACAGGATTCTATAGAAATTCTATGAATTCCATAACAGGAAAAGATATTATAAAGAACTGATAGTGGGCACTTCGAGGGGCAATAACAGCGCTATAATAGGAGCTGGTAGCTTAAAAAAACACTCCCCTTCCTTCGCTCAGAAGAAGTGTGGGCGGGAGAGAGGGAGAGGAGCTGTGAGGGAGAGTATTGGGTAAGAGGTCATCATTGTTGGGAGAGCAGGGAGTACAAAGAACTTATGGATTGCCTCCCCACACCCTCACCCCTTCTCCATTCCTTGGTCAACTCCCAGGGTAGTGCAGTTCTGATAGAGAGCAGCGCTTCACTTACAGCTTTATTCAGGATCAACATTACCATCATGGAATGAGAATCAGCCGGATGCAGGGGAATTAAAAGAAAGGAGGTGCTCGCAAATACATAATGTACAATACCGTAGGCTAAAAGTGAAGACTTTAGAAAAAGGTTCGGCCAAAGATGTTGTTTTAATGTACGGCTTTAGCGTGCTCATGAGATTAAGCATCAGAAATGCGAGACATGAAGCAAACTTGAACGTATACGTGTGGATTGCCCGAGGTGGTTAATTTCATACAAAAAAAACAAAAACTTGACATGCATAGGTATTGAATGATATTACCGGCATCTCAAATATACAAACGTGTAAACGAAATTTTACAGCAATTGCGAAACATTAAATTTTGTAAATTTTCAAGTTGAGGAATACTTGGACACAGTCCTAGCGACAAAGATATCCAGAGACAAAATATACAAATCTAAATTAAGACCAGTCAAGGGTTGTAATTCTCATAGCACTGGCTGTCCTGCTATCACTACGGATATGGTAACCGTGGGGCTTGCTCTACACTTATGGTGAGAGAAGTAACGGTGTAAGCAGGAAACGGCTCAAGTGCGGTGTGGCGCCCTGCGCGTGAGAGAGGGCTCAGAAATGATACTTCAACACATCGTGCACGTTCGGAGGAGAAATGTCTGAGCACATCTCTTCTCAGTACTACTTGTACGTTTCTCGAACTTTTATCGAAGTACGGTAAGAGCGTAGAGTTGTTTGAACGAAGAAACTGAGCATTTATACAATGTGTACTTCTGGCTGGCACACCCTTCGACTATTTTTAGGGCACATTTCCTTAGTCTCGTACACACGAAGGATTGTCTCGGATAATTTTTACTGAAGTTTGCTGTTACCTTGAATAATTTTACAATATCTGTTCCAATGTAAAGATTCCAATTCAATCCAGTCGATATTTTCCAATGCATACCAATTTTATTTATCTCCTTAGTCGACGGAAGACGTGCATGGAAGCGATTTTCGACGGCATGTACAACCGCCATTCCCTTATTTAGAGCTCCTACCGACGGGGGTGATACCAGACACACATCCTGGATACAGGACATCATTAAGAACGTTTATTGTTTTGTGTATCATATGCAATTACAAAGCTAAGCTAAGCAGACAACGTCATCATGCCCACATGCACATACAAAGCTCGACCTAAGCAATACAACGTCGTCATGCCCACATGCACATATGAAGCTGGAGCTAAGCAGGACGACGTCATGCCCACATGCACACACGATACTCCAGCTAAGCAGGACAACGTTATGTTCACATGCACACACGATGCTCAAGCTTAACAGGACAACGCTTTGTCCACATGCACACACGATACTCGAGCTAAGCAGGTCAACGTCATGCCCACATGCACGAACAAGCTCTAGCTAAGCAGGACCACCCCGTCATTTAACTCCTGTTCTTCCTCTTTTATTGATTGTAGAGGCCCAAATAAAAACATTTCAAAAATTGTGGATTCAATTGGAAAACTGCAGTGCCTTCTGGCTCTTGGTTCTGATATATTTATCTTTTTATTATAAAACATCAACCATGTAAAAATAATTGCTGTTGTCTACACGGACCTAAAATTATCACTGGCTCATGGGGGTTACCTGCTAGTTTAAGAACAGATCTATATTAGTCAGGATATAAACACAAGCTATTTATAGTTGATAAATAGTGTTCAAAAATGAACTATATGCTATCATCAAACTTTAATATGTTTCTTGGCGATTGAAATAAACTAGACAACACGTGTTGCGTCTTTGATACGAATAATAAGTATTATCATCATTAAAGTGTTACACCTAACTCGATAGCGACATCCCCGAGAAGCATTATTTGGTCTGTTCTGATCCATCGTGCTTGGCACTCGTAACACGGCAGATCCATCGTGCTTGGCACTCGTAACACGGCAGATCCATCATGCTTGGCACTCGTAACACGGCAGATCCATCGTGCTTGGCACTCGTAATAAGGCAGATCCATCGTGCTTGGCACTCGTAACACTGCAGATCCATCGTGCTTGGCACTCGTAACACGGCAGATCCCTCGTGCTTGGCACTCGTAACACGGCAGATCCCAATCTGTACGATGCAACGAGTCACTCTTTCCAATGCCTATTCGGACGGCAGAGTAAGAAGGGTTTGTAAGCCTGTTAGAAGAAGCCGTTATTGTTTAATTATTTAAATTAGGAACATAGCATGCTCTGACAATACGTGCGAACAAGGTATGGGGACAGAACACTTGAAACTGATGCTTCATGTATTCTAGACGCTAAGAATTGCAAAAAGAAGAATTTGCGTTGCAGTATTCTTTTTCTCAACCTTTTGCAGGAAACATTTGGTTCCTCGATTCGGTGATTTCAGATCTAGCGTTTACTTCCTTAGCGATATCGGACATCTCTCAACTGTTACAAGTCATCCCTACCACGCTAAACTTGGTCGCCCCAATTCAGATTTACTTTCCTGCATGTGTGCTGGCGAGGATCCGGGTGAGCAGCAGCCACAGAACGGGGCACGAGATCATCACCAGCCCGTCCCCTCCCACTCAAACACAGTTC
The DNA here is from genome assembly GCA_016164225.1 of Gammarus roeselii. Classification (NCBI taxonomy): domain Eukaryota; kingdom Metazoa; phylum Arthropoda; class Malacostraca; order Amphipoda; family Gammaridae; genus Gammarus; species Gammarus roeselii. Next base: position 7,939 of record SDVV010002536.1, read on the forward strand.
ACTGGCCTCCGCACCAGCACTCCCGTTTCGGAAAAGTACTCCACACTCCACCCGCCCCACACAAACTTCCTCTTGCCCTACCTCACGCAGCAAGTGCTCATCCAACCACCCCCTCCCTCCCAGCCACCCCCGAGAGAATCTGCACAGGTCGTGATCGCTGGAGTGTGACCTCACTATGGAGCTCTGCGAGCGAGCGAGCGGGGGCAGATAAGCGCGCCTTCGCCACTCCACACATCGGAGTTGAACGATCTAACATCGGGAGGGAGCTCCTTAACAACCAAGCTCGACACTCAAGCAAGTAAGGGAAGTTCAAACCCTCAGTCAGAAATTTGACGATCAAGAGAGAGAGAGGACAGCAAAGGTGCCCTCTCAAGGAACGACGTTCGACTCGTCCTCAAACTACCAGGGTTGTTAAGTGCTCCTCTTGACCGCTGGTGCTTGACACAGTCTCAAGTGGGGATGCTACACGAACTATATATTACGTTCCGTTGAGCTGTGCGAAGAGTAGCAGTTTGAATCAGAGGCATAGTCTTAGAGAGACATTGTCCTGTTCATAAAATCATACTCCGTTAAAGGAGGAGGTTAGTGTTCCTCATAAAGAATAAAACTTTACGCGCGGTAATTCAGTCTCTTCAAAGGGGTATGGTCTTTCCTTAATTCAAAATTTCAAAAGTTTTTTCAGCGTCCGATTGAACATTTTCGATACTTTTGTTCGGAATACTAAAGTTTTTAGGCAAGAAGTCATGACGAGGTCACTCGTGCAGGTAGTCAACATACAGTGAGCAATAAGCATTATTTCTTCAAAGCACAAACACATTATTTGAAACTAAATCAGAATATCCAAAAATCTAATAAAATATCACAACTGCTAACCAAACGTACGATTTGTCAAGCAGTGCACCGAGTCTTTTCATTCCGTAGCCGTGTTTCCAAGCATCAGTATTATGGGGCTCCAGTCTTCCAGTGGAGGGCCCTAGTCAGTGGGGCCCCAGTCTTCCAGTGGAGGGTCCTAGTCAATGGGGCCCTCCTAGTCAGTTATGCTGCTTCTTCGACCAAACACCTTCCTTCATCAAATGCAATACTTTAAGAGCGGTGCAATTTTGATGAAAAAAAGTCGACGCCTATAAACCGATTACACGAGTAAAAATTAACTGGGGTCATAAAATACAATTAAGTTATTTACTAAATTAGTTTAAAATATAAAACAGAACAGTCCCCCGTCAAGGTATGCAAAGCCTGCATGGTTTAGTAATCCGAAGTAACATAATTGTAAACATTGGAGATTGGTCAATGGTTGAGAACGTTCACGTATGTTCATTGGTATGAATAATATGGTGGAGGGATTTAGGTAACAATTTGATGCGGAAGGGTTCTTCGCGTGGCTTCATAAATAATTTGTTCGTTCAACGAGTTGTGAACATATCATGTCTGGAAATAGGTCTTCAGGGAACAAGGACGCATCACAAGCAGGATGACGCCTGGCAAGGCTTCTGCCTTCGATGAAATTTTGGACTTTTGAAATTAAAATTCAGTACCTGTTTACCGTTACATGGTTTGCCATCTCAAAAAAAACGCGGTTTCTCTAAACAAAATTACCGGGTTATAGCCCAGAAGACGAGAATGATGGTTCCATTCCAGGAAACTGTTAAATATAACAAATGGTGGCAAGATAGTTTATCAATTCTTCACTGTATCGCAATACAACACTGATACAGTACAACGTTCCTCATAGGAATCAAGACATTGCCTTTAGACTGACCATAAATTACAAAATACACCAGCATTATCGATTAGTCAGACGCATAAATTTCGAGTAGTCCAGTCTTATCTCTTAATAGATTGCAAAACGTAATTATGCTCCTTCTTATTAATTCAGCTGATAATAATTTGTTGTTCATTTCTTGTGCACTCGCCGACTACAATTTTTAATAAAGCTTAATTAACAATCTCTTGTATTAAAATCGATCGACGCGCACTTGTCCATAAAAGCACGCCGGAGAACAGGAAAGTCGTGGTGCATCATCAATGATGAAGGGAAAGCGTTCAAGCCCGGTGAAACTTGGCTACGAGACGTACTCTCTACGTTAGAGTTTTGTTGCGAGTGAACAGAGACGAGGTGCAGAATATACCGAGGATCTCCGTCAAATTGGTTGGTACGCTCGACTAAACCGCGTAGTCAGAGTAAGAGCGGGACGACTTTAAAGTAGTCCCAATTGCAAGAAGTTTGATGTTAGTCAAGTTAACTTGTGAATTAATATAAAACTGAATAAAACTCGTTGCATTGGGACATTTCAAGTCACTATGTAATAGTAATCCAGCTTGGTAAATGTCACCCAAATAAACAAATTTGTTGAACATGCCTAACTACCATGAAGTCGTCAGCTGGACTTCTCTTTAACAAATATTTATTTCAAGTGCAGAACAGCAAGGGATACGTTTCAACAACATCGCCAATTACAACAAAAATGAACGGAAATTAATAACAAACTTCGGTTTCATAATTAGGTTAAGATAAAGTGAACAAACGTTATGTACCAATCATTACAATGAATAACACACAGCTGTTGATCGACTGCACCTAAGTATAAGAACCGTACAGAAAATATGGTTGAAGCGACGTGCCTGATGTCAGGGCACGAACACATGCACACTCGTTCACAATGTCGTGGCATTACCGTCAGCGGGAATGAAACACGAAGATCTACAGCAATAGCAGTTTGAGGATAGTTTGGTGCTTATATTCAAGAATGTCTAGTCAAAATCATGTCGTGTCACAATACAAACAATTATCTGAGAACATCTTCCTAAGTTCACAACAACTTTAAAGCGCATTCCATTGGAAGACCAATACTAAATAGGTCAACTAGACATCTGTTCCGTTATGAATACACACCATTGGAAGATCTATCAATAATTGCTCAGCTAGACATGCTTCGGTAGTAGATCGTATCTCAACTAATTGCAATTCCGTGCGCTGTTTTTCTAAACCGATCACCTAATTGCAATTCGGTGACATACGCAGCCGATAAAAATAGTCTACGGGAGTTTTTTGCACGCTCTATTTCACGATCGCCCAGGTGAGTGACTCAGGTGTGAACGGTGAGCGGTGATGATTGTTGGTGAATGGTGAGTGATGGTTACTGTTGGTGATTGTTGATGGTTTGTGATAGAATTTTGGTGTAGTAATATTTAAATATAGGTAAGTATTATTGTATATCTTTAAATTAATGTTCGTCCATGGTGTTAGGGTTTATTGAATCGGCTTATCCTCATGAAATGGTAGCCTGGTACATAGCAGGTTGACTGTATGTATAGGATAGAATTCTATTTTATTAGTATATGTATATAATTATTTATATATCGTATTATTTAGTATAGCAGGCACCGCTGTTATTTCAATGGGTATTTATTGCTCGAACATCAACTTATTTAGGGTATTATTCAATGCTGTAGATACCGTTGTAATAGGATTTCAATTTGCTGATGCTTTCATTGCACGATCATTATCTAATTTAGGTATATTGACCTGTTATGTATTTATATGAATGCAGTATTATGATGGTTCTTGGTTATTATAGAGCAAAAGCTATAGAATTGGATTAAATCCAAGCGCTTTTTTATTTTAAATGTATATTTTTCACAGTTACGTCAGTGCACATAATTGTTTATGATACAAATAGAAGGCAGTGCATTCATACGTTCACGTATTTTCAATCCGTATGACTGTGGACAATGAAACATATATGTTCAAGTTTGTATTTATTCATTATATAGTTACATAGTAGCGCGGTCACAACATATCAAGAACATTAACATCAACGTATTGGAAAAATTTACATTTTAGGAACATTTAAAAACTAAAACCTGATGACGTGGATGTACTTGTGTCAATCACGCGAGTTTCCACTCCAAAGAAACAAGACGTCAACGAAAGAGGGTGTGTTGGAGATTGCTCCTAGTTTTATTACATTTTATGGTGTACAACGTGCTGTGGGGCAGGTTAAAGTGTAACCAATAGGACTATGAAAATCTGCACTTCACAATGATACACCGTAAAGTATTTTTTTTTGCATTTCCAACTGTGTTTTGAGCGGAATATTTGTCAACTTGAACAGAACGTGTGGTGCTTCGAACATGTGTTGTGAGTGCCGGCAACAGAAGGGAATTTATATGGACGCGTTCATCTCAGTCACTGCAGGTAACGCGTTTTCCAGGCTGCCTTGCTACGGTAGCCATATTTTAAGGTTATAGGACGTCAATATCCAAGCAAACCTGCTTCAATTATTCGTCGCCAAGTAACACATGAATACCACGCAAAAAGAGTTTATACATACTTACTAATATTCACGTGAACGTGACCAAATCCTGACCAGCCGTGGACAGTTCCCTACTGTTTCCCTCAGCTGACTCTCTACCCTCCAGCCCGAGCATTCCACCCCCGCCTAGCCTTTAAACTCCAGTGCAAGACAAGCGCACACACATTAGGACCTCTATGCTTCAAAAATTGAATTAACAGCACGAGGGGCGTCTGATACAGATATATATCGTGTAATGTTTTTCTTTGTTGAATAATATTTTGAACCAATTTGCTTGTGAGATACTTAATCTTATTTAATTCAGTTCTGTTCAATTTCCGGTTCCAAATTAGAACATACAGTGCAATCTCGGACAGATTCAACAGTTTGGTTTCAACCTAGAACATACAGTGCAAAGTCGGATTCACCTGTTCAGAACGTGCTTAAACTAAAACACATATACTTTAGTTACATTACTGAAACTGAGAAGCATTTGAAGAAAAACGAAGGAGCATGAATATTTATCCCACTTATAAGCAATCTATCAACAACATGGCTGTTATCAAGTTTGAATCACACTATATGGTGAACTGTGTGAACATCGTCAGTCGTGATCTTCTGTCTCCTCACCGCCTGTTTGTGTTGTTCGTATGTACGTGCTCTCCGGGAACGTCTCCCCCGACGAAGTTCCAGCCTGCGTTCACCTCAGCTTTATTTTCTGCTACCATTATGTGTGGAGGAGATTCTACATTCCACGACGTCGATCTATATGAACTCCTAAATGAAATACGAGCGCAAGCTAAAAAATCATAATTGCAGCTACTATTGAAAAGCCTCGAGTTCGCCAGAACGGAATGACACACCCTCGACCCCTTTTGAGTCACCCTAAGTGAAGACAGAGGATACCCTGAATCACTGCCATCTTTCACCGCATGACCCTCTAACACAGACAGAGGATTTGGGCCGCTGAGGCAAAAAATTCCTTCATGACAACAATTCTCCACTGGAGTGCTGTTTGAATAGGCTCAAAGTTAGAACAACCAGAATCTATAGAATTTTCGTGCCTGTTATTACCTTAATTCCACCAAAATAAAAATGCAACAATAGGTTACCCACAGTTAACGTTTTTCGGTGACTTCTGCGTCACTCATATAGAAGAAAAGCTTTGGTGACTTAAATACTAGGAGCGACTGTTCAAGGCAGCTAAGATTGGTATGTCATGGTCGCAACGATAACAAACACTCACACGAAGCTCCAACACGGCTCTGCTGGACCGGCCATCTGAGTCTCAGTGCTCTCCTCACTCACACAAAGTGTGCCTATAGAACTGAGCCTACACATTTCACATATATCCAGGTCCCACCCAACTTCATCACATTACAACGCTCCAAGCAGTGTCACGGGAGCGCTTCAAACTGAGTCAGCTGAGCGTTCCAACCAGTGAGCGGAGCATTTCCTGCCTGTGTCAACAGAACGCTAGAACGCTCCTAACAGCGTCATCAGGGGGCACCAAGCAGCATCACCAGACTCTAGTCAGTGTCAACAGAACGCTTCTAACAGTGCCACCTGAACACTCCAAGCAGCATCACCTTACCTGAGCGCTCCAAGTAGTGTGACCGGAGCACTTCGAGCAGCGTCACCGGAGAGCTCCTAGCACCGTCGCCTCAGCGTTCCCAGCAACGACACCAGAGCGCTCCTAGCAGGGTCACCCGAGCGCTTTAAGCATTCCCGCGCGCCCATGGTGGAACCATGCTCAAGCCCTGTTCTGACAAGCAGCGGAGACGCGCAGCGCCCCCATTTTAAGTTTGCGCTACTACAAATCTGTTTCTTTTCTTCTCTGTATGCTAGCATGTGACTCAATTTATGAATTGCAGGTGTTTGCTCCCAGATAATGACATAATATAGTCCTCTCAATCATGTGACGTGAAAATCTCCTCTTACCAAGTGTGATATCTGTAATATTTTCTAATTGACTGTAGCAGAAAGCTAACATCATCATATTAGTTCAACTATACATCATTATTATTTTTGAAAATATCTAAGAGGGTTATATTGTGTGAATCTATGTTATACACGTCTGAGTAGATTGCTTTTTGAGCTTTTCAGCCTGCATTCGTGTTTCGCTCAAGATTATTCTGTGTTACATTTTCATAGGTATAATATAATATTTTTTTTTTAATTATTTCCCGACAACATTAAAAAAAAAAGTAGCCCATCTCTTTTCCTGTTACTTCAAGATTTTTTGTGAAAATTATCTACATTTTAGCTGCCATTTTGGGCCAAATTTTATCTGAAAAATCGGAGATGTGTGCGGCTCCGACTAATGTATACACATGTGCGCGTCTCTCACCATCCCATGGTCATGAGTGGCTAATGCTGCTCTCTACTCCCGCCCTCTTATCCACTGCCTCTCCTCCCGTGTTAAGTTTAGGACTCATTCCGGTTCCTCGAATAAATTGCACGGCTGTATAAGCTTGTCGACCTTATGGAGTGCAAATCCACCATCAGGTACTTCATACATAAAAAAAATATCCTTTTGTTTCTGCTTATATCTCATCGGCCTGCGCAAATGGGAGGCTCTGAGGAACAACATATGGTAAAGTGAACGACGAGTCAAAAATTTCCAGTTAAGATGAATGATTTTGAGAGTGATTCTTTCCAAATTTTCAAGTTTAGGCTATGACAAATCTCTTTTTGGCCAGTCAACTTTCATTATAAATTTTAGCAAAAATATTAGTCCCTCTTGTCTGAATTATTTCTCAATATTAACAAAGTTTTGGATAATTTAAACAAATTGTTATAACGTAAGACTTAATTCCTTCATTTCCTTCTACCAATAGAATAATATCTTGTACCTGCATCTTCCGATTAGGTTTAAATCAAACAGCTTTGCATAGGTGTAGTCAGCATTTAATAAATGACTAGCTAATTATTTGTCTCTGCCTCTTTCTGACTTTATTGTTTTTCTTATTACAAAGAGTTTGTAATGTTGGCATACAATTAAAAGCAGGAAGGCATGAGGCGGTAAAATATATAGGACAAAGATTGAAATGTTTTTGAACGATAAGCAATACCCACATACGATTCTGCACAGTATAACGTCACGGGTCCTCCTCTTACCGCAGAGCCCTAAACTGATAAGCTAATAAGACGCTCTCTCGGCCCTTCCAACAACAAACCCTCTTAGTAGTCCGCTTCACTGATATTTAACCTTGAATTAAAGCCATGTCACCCCACAGCCACACTGCCAACAGAAGCAAATCCTGCTGCATGTGTTACAGTGGAACATGCGAGAAATGCGCATGTGTCCAGAATAACAGAGACTGCACATCATGCAAAACCCAAAAAATCCACCAAAACCAGCAAGCCTATAAACTTAGAGCTGCCATATTGCCCACACGCTCCGGTGGCCAGCGCATGTGCCCCAAAACGCGATAAGGAGGAGCCTACCCTCTTCCATAGGGCAGCTCATTCGGTGACAGATACTCACCCAACGCTGCTGAGCTCTCCATCTCCCACCCCTTGTTATTCTGAAACTGAGTCCATAACTCTCATTTATTTCTCCGATACAGAGCCTTTAATCGTCACCTCAGCAGAAAAATCCGCAACAGCAAAGCCGGCTCACTGTGAAGCATCAGGCACCAGCACCGGGTCAACAGAAAATACCAAGACCCCTAAGACAATACTCATTGGTGATATTCTCATGAAAAATGCGCTAACGTCCGACCTTCAGATAGTTACACTTTTGAGAAGATAAATTTGAACGATTATGGCGCTCTGTCTAAAATCATTGAAAGCGCAAATCCATTCAGAAATCACATTATTGTGCTCACGGACTACGTCAAAAAGGAAGTAGTTGTCAAAATAACCACCGCAATTTTAACGAAAAACCAAAATGCTAAGATGCACATGGCAGAACCCCTCAATCTGAAAACAATGGAACAGAGGTGCCGTTTCATGAGTCGATGTCACTCCTTGAGGCTCAAAGTTATCCCAACAGGCTAACTAAGAGACGAATTCAGTGTTGCGCCCGACGAACGATTGTTTCATTCGGAGAATGTTAGTCTAAACAATGGTGGAATTGTCAAGTTCTTTAACACGGTAGCACGTTACGTTCCTCAGAGGGTTGATGTATTGCCATCTCTATACTATAACAATGTCAAAAGCAAGCAATCATTACTCTGGTCTCCTTCCTTCCTCTACTTCTCTCCATCATATGGTCATCATCTCATATCATCACCCCATCACACGTTAGCAAAGGACATCTACTCGCAGACAACTCACATCCTAGCGCCCTCTCGTCACCTTCAAACTAAAAATCACCTATCAGTGACTCCTTATCATCCCCACACAATTAGCTCCCATGCAACGCCTTATCAACACGGTCGCAGCAATAGCGTTCCTTCAGCGCCTCCTCATTTCTTCTACCCTTCTCCTTCACTCTACACTACTCACACAAATTCGTCTAACTATGCTTGCAGCACAGCCCCAACCCCCGTCTTTAGCTACCATTCCTTTACCTCAGCCCAAACTCAGACTCTACCGATTTCGCTAATCCCTCCCACATATCACCCTCCTCCACCCATTCTTTCCTCGAGCTCCCACTTTCGTCCATTCTTTCATTGAGTTCCCACTTTTGTTATCATTCCCTACCCTCAACCCAAACTCCAACATTACCTATCACGCCAATCCCTTCCATATATTACCACCCTCCACCCGTTCTTTCCTCTAGCTCCCACTTTCGCTACCATTCCCCTACCTCAGCCCAAACTACAATTTTACCTATCCCACCAATCCCTCCCATATATTACCCCCCTCAATCCATTCTTTCCTCAAGCTCCCACCTTCGCTACCTTTCTCTAGCCTCAGCTCAAACTTCAGCTCAACCTATTCCGCTAATTCCTTCCACTAACACGGTTCAGCTATTCTCAGCCATGCCTCTCTTGAATCGCCGATCTAATTTCTTTCTCTTTGTTCTGTTCGGTCTCTCCTGCTCCAACTTACATTCAATAAAAAAGAACAGAACCGAAAGCAAGGAAATCTCAAGCATACAAGCAATGCTACTCGAGAATTAGCAACCGAATTCTTCGATAACGTCAGTAGCAGTGTTACTGGAGAGCATATTAAAAATCTAAATGAGGGTGGCGTTGCTGAAACAAGAAACAATAAGCCGAATGAACGAATGCAAATAAATGCAGGTGACGGAAAACTTGCAACAATTTCCCAGAAACACCAACACCATTCTTATTGGTTTAAGATTAAAAAGACAATCAATACTAGCAGACGGACATTGTATGATTCACGCGGAGAAAGGATCCTTAGTGAAACAAACAGGACTTAACGATGAGAACATCTTAGAGGTGATACAAACTAAAGCAATGGAGGAATCCTTCAATTACATAGAAGATTACGAAGCCTTTACTGAGTATAAAAAAGATGATAGGTTCCTCTCAGCGATAGAAAAGTATTTCGAAAACAATGAGTACAATTGAAGTTTTGACCATCTAGTCCCCGCAGTTCTCAGCCTATCCCGCTAATCCCTCCCATATATTGAACCCCCCCCTCTACCCATTCCTTCCACTAACACGGTTCAGCTATCCTCAGCCATGCCTCTCTTCAATCACCGATCTAAATTTCTTTCCCTTTGTTCTGTTCGGTCTCTCCTGCTCCAACCAACCCTCAATAAAAAAGAACAGAACCGAAAGCAAGGAAATCTCAAGCATACAAGCAGTGCTACTCGAGAATTAGCAACCGAATTCTTCGATAACGTCAGTAGGAGTGTAGCTGAAGAGCATATTAAAAATCTAAATGAGGTGGCGTAGCTGACACAAGAAACAAAAAAACGAATGAAAGAATGCAAATAAATGCAGGTGACGGAAAACTTGCAACAATTAACCAGAAACACCAACATCGACACCATTCTTATTGATTTAAGATCAAAAAGACAATCAATACTAGCAGACGGACATTGTATGATTCACGCGGTGAAAGGATCCTTAGTGAAACAAACAGGACTTGACGATGAGAACAACTTAGAGGTGATACAAACTAAAGCAAAGGAGGGATCCTTCAATTACATAGAAGATTACGAAGCCTTTACTGAGTATAAAAAAGATGATAGGTTCCTCTCAGTGATAGAAAAATATTTCGAAAACGAAGAGTACAATTGCAGTTTTGGCCATATAGTCCCCGCAGTTCTCAGCAACGCACTCAAAATACAAATCACAATCTTAGATGAAACAAACCCGGACATCGTGACGAAAACTGTAATTAATCCGACCAACCTCATGAGTGATGAAGCTGCTCAATACTCAATATTTGCAGCCATGAAGGAGGACCACTACAGTATCTTGCACCAACCCACTCTTTGAAGCCACATTTCGAACAACAAAATATAGCAGCAAAGTGCAACAAGCATGTGGAAATAAATGTGCAGTGCTCCAATAGGTATTCTCCTTTGCAATACTACAATGATACATCCATATTCAATGAAAAGATGCCTCTGCAATCATTCCAAAAAGACACCAACTGTCCTGTAAGTAAAAACAAATGACTAGAGGGACAAACTGTTCAAGCTGGGAGCAGCAACCACCCCTCGGCAACCATGTCTGTAAATACCCATCAGAATCTAAATAAGATCGTGATTAAACATATGACCGTAAGAAGCTTAGGAACAAAGATGGATCACATCAAAATGATGTCGAAGGAGGACTAAATTGTCTTTCAATGTCCGACTGAAACCTGGCTGGAATCTGACATTACCACTGCCTTCATCGAGATTGACAGCTTCAATGTTTATAGAAAAGATAGAGAAAGGAAAGGAGGTGAAGCCGTGAATTATGTGCGAGGAGAATATACCTCTTCTCGAGTAATGCTTAACGACAGCGATGAAGTTTATGACCTTTGGGTGAACATTCAGGTACCAAAGAACAGATCGTTTGTTGTTGGTTCTCGTTACAGACCACCCAAACAAGTGTACAGTCTTTTCAATACATCAATGAAAGATTCCGAAAAGCTATCCGCTTAGGAGAGACACTGCACATTATGGGAGATTTCAATGATGATCAATTGAAATTGAAATCCATCAATATGAAGCTGATTTTAGACAAGCTCGGGCTGCATCAGCTCATAAAAAGTGCAACAAGACTTACTCCCGAATCCCAAACTGTATTGGATCTGCTCATAAGTAACAATCTGCTCATAAGTAACAAAAACAAGTATACAAAATAACCTGTCGTACAAAAAAAATATTACGCCGCGGGTAATTTCAGAGCACAACTAGTGGCAAACGTCAAGATGATAAAACCGATACATGGCACGAATAACGTCACAGAGCAAGCCCAATTACTCACAGACTATCTTCTCACATGTCTGAACGCTGTGGCACTAACGGAAACTAAACCAATGAAAAGCGTGCCGGTTAAATGGATTACAGGAAAACTGCGAAACAAAATTGCACTTAAAAACTATCTCAAACGCAGAGCAAAACAAAGCATCACTTGGTTAGAATTATTTCGAATTCAAAATAGAAGAGTCAAACGAGAAGTCATGAGGGCAAAAATTAAATACCATATTGAGGAACGAGTACAGTGCAAAAACAATCAAAAAGAAACGTGGACTGTACTGAAAAGAGTTGTTCCCTTAAAAAAAAAAAGATTACCTCGCCTACTTATCCGATTACTCAAGCAGCTTCAGAGGAGTTTAACAACTAGTTCGCTGGAGTTGGGAAACAGGTTTTTGGAGAGGTAACCCAGGGAGCTTATCAAGGATTACATAGCGACGCAGCAGATACATGGAGTTCAAAAGCATTCGATGGAGACAGCGACCAATAAGAAAACGTCAAATGGAAACCAAAGCAAGTATCGCAACACGAAGTAAAACGAGCTTTATTTGCCTTGATGAACACAAAATTTACAGGCATAGATGGTTTAGCCCTACAATATCTGAAAGACAGCTTAAAGTGACCTTACCATATATCAGCACAGTTAGTAACACCTCCATAGCAAGTGAAATTTTTCCAGAGATCTGGAAGCATGCAATCATAAAAGCAATTCATAAATCTGGGGAAAAGAATGAACCATCTAACTTTAAACCGATCAGTCTTCTGCCTGTCCTATCCAAGATTCTAGAAAAGGTAATATCTATCCAATTGATTGATTATCTCGAATCAAACAAGCTGTTCAATGACTGCCAGTATGCTTATCGGCAAAAATTGTCAACAGGAGACGCACTTAAGAGCATCGATGAAGAGCTGTACAAAAACTTTGATGAGGGGCAGTCATCTCTGCTGGTATTGCTAGAGTTATCGAAAGCATTTGACAGTGTAAGCCACACAATTTTTTTTTTGGCAAGCTCCGCAACATCGAAATAGACCCTACTTGGTTCGAAAGTTATCTGATGAATTGGCAACAATCAGTAAAACTCGATAACGCAACTATGTCAAATTAGGCCACAATTGCCTTTGGGGTCCCTCAAGGTTCTATGCTTGGCTCTCTGTTGTTCCTGGTTTTTGTAAATGACATCGACTGTAAATTACCAAAAAAAAAATCGAAAATGGTAATGTAGGCCGATGATATTCAAATATTGCTTTCCCGAAAACCGTCAGATCTGAATGCGCTGTAAGACGACGCTGAGACAGCCGTAACTAATCTGAAATCTTGGTATGATAAAAATGGACTCAAGCTCAACTCTGAAAATACAAAATGTATCTTATTCGGCTCGAACTCAAAAAGAAAAGCAGTTCCGATGAATTTTTCTATCAGGATAGGCAAATCTGACATTCCTGTTGCAGATAAAGTTATAAGTTCGGAGTATGGTTTGATCCCGATCTTTCCTACAAACACCACGTAACTACTCTGCGTTCCAAGTTGAATGGAACACTTTTGTTCCTAATTTACGCAAAAAAATAATTGAATTTCAAATCAAGATTATTGATTGTCCACGCTTTAGTATTTTCTCACATTAACTACTGTATTTCAATTTGGAAGAAATGCACCAAAACTCGAAGAGAGAAAGTGCAACGTTGTATAAACTTTGCGGCAAGGATAACATGCATTGGTAACAACAGAAAACGAAACCACGGAAGTCCTCTCCTCGAAAAAGCAGTGGCTCAATATCGACAACAAACTGGCACTCCATGAGTCAATCAGAATTCATAAAGATCTTATAGAAAAACATTCACCCCCGCAGCCAAAGGCACATATACTCTGGAACTATCTAGAACAATCGATTTACAAGAAATAATGATACTCTGCACGTTGAACACAGGAAAACAGAAACTGCCTGTAGAGCTTTTTCGATCACTGGACCAAAATCCTGAACAACCTCCCAACAATCCTCAAAAATCCTATTCCTACACGTCCTTCAAGAAAATGCTTAATGAACATCTATTGACCAATCAATTCAAACCCGTAACTTTGCCTACAAACACAAGCTAAATGCATAACACCAGTAACCAGAAAATGTATTGTTCTTGAGCATGTCCGAAACCACCACCACCATTACTCTCAACATTGAGACACCATCTAACCGTTTTTACTCTGACGATACACATGTTTTCCATGTTGCTACCGATCACAATTGTCTTTGCCAATTACTAGCGTTTTGTCTATTTCTATGTTTCAAATGTTTCAGTCACTTTGGTATAATTAAAATATGAACTCAGTCTTTTCGAGGAACGATAGGCAGCTTCTAACTTTGACAAAGGTTAACTCGATTTTAATATAATTAATTGGATTATTTCTAACAATTACCGTACTATTTTTGATGATATAATCATTGCCTTATAAGTTAGTAGTTTGCTTTATCTTCTATAACAGAAGTATATTCATCTGACTTGTGTACTCCAGCATTGTAATATTCTGATTGTCAATTATGTATTCACATCCTAGCGGTCTTGAAGTGTGTATATTGTATATTCAGTTGTTTGGTATGTATTTTATGTACAACTTTTTTTGTGTATAACTCATGTCGCCTATTCACCCCTTCATTATTAATACAATGGTTTAGACCCATCTTTACACTATGTTATCGCTTTTCGATTTCCAAACCCTATATTGTATACATATTTTCTGTATAATTCATGTCCTCCATCCACATCTTATTCATCGTACAATAATGTAGACTACTCATTACAATATGTTAGCAAATTTTGATGTCCCTATCCCATGTTCTCGGGACTCTAACTACATGCAGGCGTGATTTCCTACCCCATGTACTTGTTATTTGCCAAACCCATGTATATTGTTACATCTCTACCCAAATTATTTCTTTTTTTTCAAAATCGAGTTAACTTCTGCTATGCAATTTACCGTGTCAACTATTTGTGTTTCTACATTTCATCTATAGATGCTTTCATTTTGTAAATATATATATTTTCTCTCGCCTCACATGCTCAAATTTTCAATTATCTTGTTCACGTTGAAATCCGTCTATTTAGTGTACCCATCGATTATGACTCATTGAAATATTTATTTCCTGTGTGCATATGTTAATAAGTCTTTCTAACTATGCAGTTAGTTTCAATTTGGTGCCATCGTACGCCAAACAATGTGTGAGTAATGTAATAGACAACCTCATGTCGGACATTTTCT
>SDVV010002537.1:0-22824 GCA_016164225.1 Gammarus roeselii
TGAATGTGGAGGTGGCGAGAGAACGTGCAATGAACAGGCGTGAGTGGAGAATGGTTGTGAATGGTTGATTTTGACGCTGCTCTGATGTGCTTTCCCGCCCTTGGCATCCCGCTGTCGGGATGGTCGTGGGTGGGGGGCACGGTCATTGTGACGCGGTGGTGGTAAACCAGTGAAAAGTGTCGGGCCCTGCTGCTGACGACGGTTCCACGGTGCATTCGGGACCCAGAGTGTAAGTTGAGGGGCTATCGGCCGGACCCTTTAGCACAAAAGGGCTAAGTTGTGTGAGTGTGAGCGTGTGAGGGTGTGAGGTGAGCCTTGCAGTCGGCCACCCCCCTTTCTGGGGAACGCGGCCTAGTGTCTGTATCTGTATATACTATGTGGGGACAAAGCCTCTTAATGGGTAATATTAATCAAATTTCCGATGAGATCAAATATAGAGCGGAAAATTTACATCGAAGATTTCATTTAGTTTTAACTTATAAACGAATTTTCGCTTGCTACTGTACATCATTTAGAGACGGGCGGATGGTCGTGGACGGGGGTTGCCCGGTTATCATAACTTCATAACTCAGCGGGGATAAACCAGTCACGCTGTCAGGCCCCGCTGCCGACGCTGACCTCCAACCGCACTCTTGACCCGGATGGTGTGTTGCGGGGTTTCTGGCCGGACCCTTTCGCGGAAAAGGGTTAAGGTGTGCGAGTGTGAGCGTATGAGAGTGTGGGGTGCCCCCTGCCGTCGGCCTAGTATCTGTATCTGTGAATGAATCCTTTCATGAGGGTGTATCTATGAAGAGAGCTCGGAATATATTTCTAGACTTCTCACGTAGAGGAAATTATCTGTACTCCACTAACTGGCGCACTTATCTGTAGACCAGAATGATTTGACCGATGGCTAATTGATTCCTTCCCCCAGATCGAGAATGTGATGGAGGACATCGACCTGCGCGTGATGGTAAAGCGCTCCGATTTTGAGGGCCTGATCGCCGACTTGGTGGAGCGGTCCTTGCAACCACTCAACGACGCACTAATAGCAGCCGGGCTTGACATGAGCGTCATAGACCAGCTGGTGCTCGTGGGTGGCGCCACCAGGGTACCAGCTGTGCAGGAGCACTTACAGGTGAGTTCCTCCCTTGCAGCCTCAGCCCATAAGCCGAAGGTTGACGCCATCGTTGTTGTTGTTGTTACTTGACCTCGGCTTCCACCTGCGGTGATGAAAACTGCGCCAACGCACCACATGAAATCCTCGATACCCACCGACACGCGTGTTCACAGGGGGGAGGAGAGAAAGGAGTGACCGGTGTAGGGGCGTGGTGGAGTGTCATTGCTGATATCTGTATTAACTTCGTGGGTTGTGGGCAGTTAACAAACGGCCACCCGTGTGGGATAATTTTCACTGTGGACACCAGATCATCATTACTTGCAGCGTGTCCATGTCTCAACCACACTGCAACGCACCAAGAAGACGCGTGAATGGATGTCCTCATGTGGGACGTGGACTAGTCAAGCCCAACCCTATCTCGGTGTTTTGTAGGGAGCAATGACGGAGATTCTTCACTTGTCCCTCAAAAAACGCATAGGACAGAGAAGATTCACGTGTTCTTAGATGGTTCGTGCTAGGGATGCGACGAGGTATCGGCAGCGGCAAATTGCGGTGGTATCTGTATCGGCAAATGGTTAAGGTACCAGTATTGGTATCGGCAAATATTTGCAGGTACCTGCCGATGCTTGAAAAGATCAGATAAAAATACAGACTCTCACACTCACACAACTTAGCCCTTTTGTGCTAAAAGGTCCGGCCGATAATCCCGCAACACACACTCTGGGTCACGAGTGCGGTCCGAGGATCCGTTGTGGCAGCAGGGCCCGACAGTTTTCACTGGTTTATTCGCGCCGCATCATGATGACCTGCCCCCTCCCTTCCCACTTCCATCCCGACAACGTGATGCCGAAGGCGGGAACGCACATAAGAGCAGCGTCAAAAATCAACCACTCACGCCTGTTCATTGCACGCACTCTCGCCACTTCCACAGTCTTGTAGTGGCAGCCGTGAGGTGTGGTTGTGGCTAGTTTCCTCCTCTGCTCGATATAAATAAAGGAGGTCACTTCCATTTGCTGTGTTGGATATTATACATGGCAAATTTTAAATCGGCAATCCTAAGAAAGACATTCTAAAAATCTGAATAATCGCACCAGTGCAAACGAAGTGTGTGCCGTATCAACAACACAGTGTGTATGTGTTTGTGATCGGCAGTGTAAGCGCAGAAATCAGCTGCATGCCTCTCCACTACCCTCCACAGCCTTGACGCGAGGTAACCCCAAAGATCCTGCCTACCTCATTAAGCCCTCATGCCACTAAGCCCACATTCCAAGCCTCACCCCTCCTTCACTGCATTAACAGTCGCAGTAAATGCACATTCCACACCTTAATCACACTTCTTCAGTTCATCGTGTGTCCAGCTCTAGGATACAGACACTACTGTTTATCGTGCTGCCAGCTAAAAGATGAAGACACATCTGTTAATCGTGTTGCCAGCTAAAGGATACAGACACTTCTGTTAAACGTGTTGCCAGACCAAGGATACTCACTTCGGTTTATCGAGTTGCTTGCTAAAGGATACAGACACTTTAGTTAAACTTCTGTTAATAATGTTGCCAGACCAAGGATACGGACACCTCTGTTTATTGTGTTGCCAGCCCAAGGATACAGACACTTCTGTTAATTGTGTTACCGCCCAAGGATACAGATAATTCCGTTTTTCGTGTTGCCAGCCCAAGGATACAGACGCTTCTGTTTTATTGTGTTGCAACAAGCAAAAAAATACAGACACTTCTGTTTGTCGTGTTGTCAGCCCAAGGACACGGACACTTCTGTTTATCGTGTTGTCAGCCCAATCACACTGACACTTCTGTTTATCGTGTTGCCAGCCCAATGACACTGACACTTCTGTTTATCGTGTTGCCAGCCCTAGGATACAGACATTTCTGTTCATCGTGTTGCCAGCCCAAGGATACAGACGCTTCTGTTTTATCGTGTTGCAACAAGCTAAAAAATACAGACACTTCTGTTTATCGTGTTGCCAGCCCAATGACACTGACACTTCCGTTTTTCGTGTTTCCAGACCAATGATAGACACTTTTGTTCATCGTGTTACCAGCTCAAGGATACGATCACATCTGTTTATCGCGTTGCCAGCCCAAGGATACAGACACTTCTGTTTATCGTGTTACTAGCCTTAAGATACAGACACTTCCGTTTTTCGTATTGTCAGCCCGAGGTTACAGACACTGCTGTGTATCGTGTTGCCAGCCCAAGGATCCAGACACTTCTGTTTAGTCTGTTAAGCGTGTTACCAGCCCATGGGTACAGCCACTTCTATTTATCGTGCTGCCAGCCCAAGGATACAAACACTTCTGTTTATCGCGCCAGCCCAAGGATACAGACATTTCTCTTAATCGTGTCGCCAGTCAAAGGGGACAGACACTTCTATTTATCTCTATCTGCCTCGCCCCATGTGAGCAGCGTTTGCCTGCTCTCCCTCCGGACATCGCACCGCTGCTACGGGAACTCGTACCGCTGTTACGGGTCATCGGACCGCTGCTGCGGGACATCGTGTCAACAAAATAGCCGTTAATGGCTACAATAGCCGTCATTGCATAGTTAGGTCTTGATAACCTATTTCAACAATGTGAAACAAGTATACTGACTTTTAACACTTCAAATGCAACTGATTGTTGTCATTGCACAACTATTTTTGAAAATGTATTTCCACACTAAAAGGATACTTTTGTTAGAAAGACACACTGTTAGGATGCAGCTCTTGTTCGTTTACCTTTTATTTTAGCGGTGCGTGTGTACCTGCCTGTCTTTGTCAGTATTCTAATGTGTTATTGGTATTCAAATAATAAGCATTTCCAAATGAAACCGGTTTGCAGTAACAGAATCCGAGGGAATTAGGAGTGGGCAGTATCATTGCACTAAACTCTGAAACCATAAACCAAGCAGCCACCATTTGATCAAGAAAGATAATGTCCATGTTATGTCGTCAGTATACATATTGGGGAATTTGTACCGGAAAATATCTCAAATGAACTCAATACCCTAAAATCTATCCCGCAATAAGATGTAACTTACACTAACGCGCCTCCGACAATTATCAAATCAATTCAATTAAAATTAAAATCAGAATCAAAATCAAATCAATGAACGGGAACACTATTGCCAAAGTTCAACAACAAGATTAGATAGAATTTTGTTTTTTGTTGTTATTCCAGTTCCATTATAATAAAAAAGTAACAACAAGTTGTACAAAATTATCTGTATGAGTGACATTTGCATCAATCATAATCAAGTGGAAACTTCTGTGACTTGAAAACTAAGAGCAACTGTACAAGCTATTCTCTCTCTTAGGGGGCCCTCTCTCCTTCCTCCCCCGCGCCCCTACAACCGTTGTCAGAGCCGATCGTCCCCTACACCTCAACCGTATTCTAAGATGTTATTGGTATTACGATATTCAACATTGTCAAATGTGGCCAGTTCTCTGTAACAAAACCACAGGTATCTCGTATCAGGTAGTATCATTGAACTGTACCACTTTACATCTTGCAGCTTAGAATCGTGATACGACTTCATAACACCCCACTTACTGAATGGTAATTATTTTTTCGTCATCTTCTAATACTCCGCCGGTCATGTCTGGTACAAGGTTGGTGCCCATAATCATGATATCATTCCGTTATTGAGAAGCAAATGGGAGCAGCTACAAGTTAGTTTAGCTTTGCATTAAACCCAACTCCCGCAAAAGAAAGTAACCTTGCGCTAACCCGCATCCGAAGATACGCGCATCCGACTCTCCTTTGTATTATTCTCGTTTTAATTCTGTTTACGTACCGTCGACATAATCGTCACAACCCGCATCTAATTATAGTATTGCATTCATATCTGCTGTCTACAAGAAATCACAAAAAATAGAACTCAAGCTAATGGTCAATTTTTCAACCGGTAAATTCTATAACAGTCCAAGATGGTTCAGACTAAGCTAGAATGTGGCATCTGCCACACCTCGTACGCTCCCGAACTAATGGATTGCCAAAGTTCTTCTGGGTCTGCCAGGATTTAGCGTAGTAGTCCCTCAAATGGGAAATGCAAGACATAGCGCTGTAAATTTTGTCAAACAGCTGAGGAAACCAAACAACTGGTAGCACAAATCAGTCACGCCTCCGGTGGTTTATCCAAAACAGAGACAGTCTCATCCAATGGCTTATCCATAACAGAGAGAGTCAACACGGATACCCGATTGATAGCTGTTGAAATAAAATTCGAAAACGTGCTGAAACAATTTCACGAATTTGAAGATCTGATGAGCAGCGAATTAGCAGCAGTCGAAGAAACTGTCGAGGCTACCCAAAATCAAGTGAAAAAACTCCAAGTGCACTTAGACTCCGAATTCGCCAAGAAACTTTCGGCTCTAGACGTTGAGACAAACGATTGTATTAAACCGATAGAAAACTCAGTCAAAGATAGCGAGGCACTGTACTCAACTGTAGTTAGTAGGAGGCAGCCACGCTGTGACAATGCAACACACGTTGGACCACAAGCCCACCACTTTTGACCCAATACACGTAACCGATTCGATGTATTACCCGATGAAATGGACTCTCAGAATACGGAGGAAGTTATTGTGATTGGTGATTACAATGTCACCTTCAAATAAAATCAGCGAAAAGAGAGATTTGAACTAAAAATACGCGGAAAAACCGATTTGAAAATTGACGAGGTCTAAGGCATAATCCGAAATGAAAGGATACATTCATCTAAGCGAATTATAATACAAGTCGGAGCTAAAGACGTGTCGCAGACGGAATCAACATGGAAAAGGTATGAAGCCATGCTAAACAACATCAAACCTTCACACGCGAACCTCAATGTCACTGGTATCCTGCCCCATACGAATCAAGGTAGATACAAGTTAAGCAAGATGATTTTAACTGACAATCGCCTAGCAACTTTCTGTAAAGCCCAGAAAATCTTTCTCGGATCATTGGGATACGATGATCGACCCAAAGTACTATAACTTCAATTGAATCACCAACAAGGCTCGCATTAACACGTATGGACTTGACACCATCGAAAACATCCGTAAAGACGTCGGCGCTGGACTTGTCAACGAAAATAAGTCAAAAAACGTAAACGATATCATGCCAACAACTCCGCCAGCAGTGCCCGACGAAACGACACAGCGACCTCCGCCCGTTCCAACACGAGATATACAACAAGTACAAGTGCCCATCAAAACGCCACCACAGGTTCTAGCAAAAAAGTTTCTGTCATCAATCCAGTCCGAGTTAGAGGCAGTAGTCGCAGCTCCGCTGTTACAACCCATGTAAACGAAAACGGAAGTCTTGGCTCCGACACGAGACCTCAGAGTAGAAGAAAAAAAGTCTAGCAAATCAAGTCAATGTGACTAACGGTACTCTCAAACGTTACTACGTGAACGCTAGAAGTCTCAGACAAAATCGAAGAACTAGGTATTCTTGCCTTGAATGAAAGTATCGACATAATAGCTATCACAGAATCGTGGATGAAATTGAGCACCAGGCATTATTTAGGCAAATTTACTCTTCCCGGCTACTCACTATTTCACAAAGATAGACGATGCCGAGAGGGCGGAGGAGTTCTGTTTCTCGTAAAAAACACTGCAAGTATTAGAAGTCACCATTCCAAACAACAGGCACGACATAGTATCAATCCAAGTAGTCGGTAAACATATAAAATGTCAAATCACTCTCGTCTATTGCCCCCCTAAAAGCAAGGTTGCAGATGATATCGATCTTTACAACACCCTCGTCAAAGTTGTCACAACACAACACAGTATTGTGCTTGGCGATTTCAATATCCCCAAAATTGATTGGGAATCAGACGAATGTACTGCCACCGGCCAACGTCTGTTTGATTTTGCTGACGATAAGTTCATGATTCAAATGGTGAAGACACCTTCAAGAGGTAGCTACATTCTTGATCTCATATTTAGTGCAAGCGACTCTCATGTCACGGACGTTGAAGTAGGCTAAACTAGTGACCACAACTGTATCCGTTTTTTGATAGAACTCGAGTTGAAAACATCAACAAACTGCGAAAAAGTCGCCAGCTTCAGATTAGCTAATTTTGATGGCTTAGAGAGTCAATGGTGTTAGCAAATATAACCCTCGGACAAGATGTCAATCAATCCCTTGACTATTTCTTGAATGCACTTGAAAATAGCGAACATGAGCACATCCCGCGCTAAAACAGGCGAACAGCAGCCTATCAGCTCAAATACTGGAATGGAGAATTGCACTGCCTTCAAAACATTCGATAAAGCAGAGACATCCACGCAACGACGTGGCAAAAAATGAATACAAAATTAGCAGACGAGATCTAAAGAGGGTCCTGAAACGTAAGAAGAAAGATTATGAAAATGAAATTGCTGCCAATGCCAAAACTAATCCGAAACAATTTTTTAGTTATATGTCGAGCTAAAAAAAATACAAAATCATGTAATAGGTCCTCTCGAGAATGTTGTTGGTGAGCTAGAAACGGACAACACTAAGATGAGTGTTCTACTTAATGAATATTTTTGCTCTGTATTTACGGTAGAGAATCAGGATGTTCCTAATCCTGAGGACATCATAGCAGCAGAACAAATTGAAGCCCTCACCACAGTGATCTTTTCCCTCGCCGAAGTTATTAAATATATAAATGAATTGAAAGTCACCAAATCTCCAGGACCAGCCCAAATTCATCCTAGAATTCTAAAAGAGACAAGAAACGAAATCGCCGAACATTTATCAAACATTTTCACTAAATCTCTCACAGACGGCACCTGCCCCTTTAAATGGGAAGAGGCCAATGTTACCCCAATTTTTAAAAAAGGGGACATAAAGTGTCCCGGCAACTATTGTCCAATTAGTCTCACCTCAGTCATTGGCAAGTTGATGGAAAGTTTGATAACGGATAAAATTACAGATTTCTTAGAACCAAACAAATTGATTGGTGACTTCCAGCATGGCTTTAGACACAACCGTTCCTGTCTTACAAATCTGTTACTCTTTTTCTGAAATATATTCGAAATCCATAACACAAAATATCCAATCAATATCAGTTACTTTGACTTTCTAAAGGCCTTTGATTAAGTCCCCCACAAGCGCCTAATTAGTAAATTGCACAGCATCAGTATTCGAGGCGAGCTTAACAACTGGATAAAATGCTGGCTCACGGGAAGACGGCAGCGAGTTGTACTTAACGGAGTTTCCTACCCCTGGGTTAATGTTACAAGCGGCGTGCCTCAAGGATCCGTGTTAAGGCCAGTTCTCTTTTATAATATTCATTTGCGATCTCGATACCAACGTACTCTCAAACATTAGCAAGTTTGCAGACGATACTAAGATAGGAGGAAAAGTGCAAACTGAACTAGAGTGTCAGCAGATCCAACTAGACTTGAACAAAATTGTTGATTGGTCAGGAAAGTGGCTAATGAAATTTAATGTAGACAAATGCAAAGAGTTGCACTTGGGTCCTCGTAACCCCAGACACGAATATTCAATGTCTTTAAAGAAACTCATTCCCGTCACTGAAGAGAGAGATTTAGGTGTCATCATTAGTAACGACTTGAAAAGCAGCAAGCAATGTAACGATGCTGCCAAGAAGGACAACAAAATGCTAGGTATGATATCCCGCACTATCTCGTACGAAAACCAACACAGTATGCTCAAGTTATTTAATGCATTTGTTAGACTGCATCTCGAGTATGCCGTTCAATTCTGGTCTCCATTCCTTAGAAAAGACGTAATTAAACTTTTGAGATGGTTCAACGTAGAGCTACCAAACTCATTCCCTCGCTGCGGAATAAATCGTACAAAGACAGGCTTCGTGAACTCGATCTTTATTTGCTCGAGAAACGTCGAGTCAGAGGCAACATGATAGAAGTGTGGAAGATTATGCAGGGTAAGGAAAACGTCGACCGAGCGAGAATTTTCACTTTGGATACAAACGGAGTGACTAGGAACAATGGATACAAAATCGTTGGGAAACGTTTCTCACTCAACATCAAACGCAAATTCTTCACGTATAGAGTTGTCAAAGAATGGAACAAACTTCCAGCGGAGATTGTAAACAGCAATACAATCGAAACGTTTAAGTTGCAGCTCGATAAGTTCTACATAAATCGCCGATAAATAGCTGATCCGTTCCATTACCTGTTGTTATAAATAAAAACAGAAAAGGCACACGAAGCTCTCTTAGACGTTCTACTTCAGGACTGATCCTCTTTCTATCAAAAGGCAACCTAGCTTAGGCCAATAGACCTGTTGTTGTCTTCCTACACTTGTAAACACTTTTAAACATTCTAGTTTCTCCTTCCCAACGCCTACTTCACACGATCCATCCACCCAAACTTTGGTCTACCTCTAGGCCTGCGACCACTCGCCTCCGCCTTCATCACCCATCCTACCAATCTCCCTCCATTCATCCTCACAATGTGCCCGTACCATCTCAGAACACACGAATCCACTCTGTCTTCCAACTTCTTCACCCCCCCCTGTTCTGATTTGAACCACGTCGTTGGTGATCCGGTCTCTCAGCATAACTCCAGTCATGCTCCCCAAACATTTCATCTCGAAAACATTCAACCGTCTGCTCTGCTCTCACCACCCAAGTTTCAGCTCCGTAGAGCATAGTTGGAACAACAGCACCCTCATACAACCCTCTCTTTGCTTCCATCCTCAACGTCCTACAGCTCCTTACTCACTTCAGTGCACCCAACACTTTACACCCCTCCTCAACTCGCGAGTTCACTTCTGTTTTGACTTGTTCAGTCACCTCCACATGGGAGCTCAGATACAGAACACAACTTCCTCCAACAGCTCTTTATTTAGGAGAACACTAAATTTTGCTCGCATCCACAGTCCTCGAGCATCTCATTAAGTTACTTTTACCCTCGTTCACTCGAAGCTTCCTCCTCTCACACACTTTCCCAAACTCAGACACTAGCTTACAAAGCTTCTACTCTGAATCCGCCACCAGCGCCGTATCATTCGGAAATGTCAACTGGTTCAATAGCCAACGCCGCCCATTCGCATCCAACAGCTCCAAGCCATGACCCAGCACACTCGTGTTCGCCTCCCTGACCCCTCCATTCATATAAAGATTTAACAGCCGCGGAGACATCACTTCGTTTCTCACTCTGACACATGCTCGGCTGCCTACATAGAAACTTTGCACCGCTTTCAACAGATGTCCGCTCACTCCATACATACGCAACACCCTCAACAACGCTTCCCTGTCAATCCTGTCGTATGCCTTCTCCAGATCCATGAAGGCCCAGAACACATCCTTTCCCTTTGCAAGGTACTTCTCACAGACCTGTCTCACTGCAGGAATCTGATCGTCACACCCTCTACCACTCCTAAAGCCACACTGTTCCTCCCCAATAACTCAGTCCGTACAGTCTCAAACCCTTTTGATCAGCACTCTCCCGTACAACTTACCAACCACACATAACAGACTGATACCTCTCGAGTTGCAGCATTCATTTTTATCTCCTTTTCCCTTATATAGCAGAACAATGCAAGCACTGCGCCACTCAATCGGTTCCACGCCCGTCACAAAACACAAGTTCAGTAGCCTCGCTAACCATTCGACAATTGTTGTTTCACCCTTTTCAGGCACCCAGCCGCAATGTCATCCAAACCAGGGGCTTTCCCTGCTTCTTCTCCATCGCATCCTGCACCTATTCCCTAGTAATTTCTGCCACAAGTCTTTCTATCTGAACTGGCTTCCGAGCACCACCACCCACAGCAACTATGTCAGCCTCTCGGTCATCCTCGACATTCAGCAATTTATCTTCCGTACATCACCACTTTCCAACAACAACTGGCCGTTTTCATCTTTCACCACCTCCATTCCGGTCTCACCCTTTCTCACCTTGTTCTCCTCATTATTCTGGCACAACCGTCTACCCCACCTGGCATCAGCGTCCCTTTTTAGCTCTCCTCACCACCCGTTTCACTTCGTTTCTCTTCTCTCTATAGTTTTCATAGATCACCACCGACTTCACCTGCAACCACTCCTCAAACGCTCCTCTTTTTCGTGTCACCGCTCGCAACCCCTCCGTCTGCACCCGCCCACATGGCGCGCACCCCACACATTCTTTGCACATATCAGCAACGCATCTCTTAACGTCTCCCATTCTTCCTCCACATCTCTCCGGTCCTGTTCTCTCATGTTGTCATTTTCCTCTGTCAACGCCTGCTAGAATTTCTCAGCTCTGCTTCTCACATTCAGTTCACTCACTTTCACTCCCTCTCTTCCTCCTCCCATTTTTTGTTGCCCTTCCACCTCTGCTCCACTCCTAATCTACCTTCCACCAGCAGATTGTCAGACACTCTTTACCCATGTGTACTAGTGGATATCTCGCTTCTTGAACAAACCGTTTCCGACCACAAACTCCTGCTTCATACACAGACCTAAAAGGTTTTCTCCACTGTCATTTCTATCGGGAACGCCAAGCCTTCCTATCACATTCTCCACCACTACATCTCCAACTCTCGTATCAAGGTCACCCAGTACAACCAAATTGAATTTACCTTCAAAAATCTCAATACACTTTCTCAGATCAGTCCAAAATTGCTCCCTCTCCTCTTCACTCCTCTCGCTACCCGGACCGTATGCACTCATAAGTACCCATCTTCCTATGCCTAACTTAACTTTCACCCACATCAATTTTCAGTAGCGCTACTAGTTACTCGATAATGCTAATAGCCAACCGATCACTCAATATCGATACCACGCCTTCTCGTGCCCAGCCTTCCTCCACACCAGACCATCTTCCACTTATCACACCAAACTAACATTTGCCCTTACCTTCCAACTTAGTCTCACTCAGCGTCAACACATCAAACTTCCTCCTCAGAAACATCTCGCTAATCTCTCTCTTCTTTACTTCATTTGAACTACAGGCCCCCACATTCAGCGACCCTAACAATAAGGTTCGGAGAGGTGTGAGCCCCTCCTCCCCCTGCTAGTCATGCCGTCTTTGAGGAAGGGTTTTACTGAGAACGGGATTCCTGGCCCCTTCGCCCCGCCTCTTGTAGTCGCCTTTTACGACACGCAGGGGTTGCGGTAGCACTATTCTATACCCGGCAACAGCGCGCTCTTTTGGTCGCCTTCTACGACACGCAGTGGGTACGGTAGCAAGATTCTACGCCCCGGCAACAAGGCATCCGCAGTTGCTTGTTATTATATAGGTTTTCAACGAAAAGATTAAAAATTCGCATATACTATTAAATGGTTGAGAACTTTAGTTATAAATTCGCTAATTTATCACCGATTCTTTGCTTTGCTACATTTAGAGTTACAGCAATTGATTAGGTCTATATATTAAAAAAAAACAAGGTACTGGTCAAGTGTGGAGCAGAGGTGGAAAGGGACAAAAGAGTTGAAGGAAGAGAGGTAGTGTAGGGGCGAGAGGCGGAGAAAGAATGGGAGATGTTCAGAGAGGCGTTTTTGAGATGTGTGAAATATGTTTGTGGTGTGCGCCGTGTGGACGGATGCAGAAGGAAGGGCTGTGAGTAGTGGAACGAGGAGATCAAACTGGCGCTGGTGCGAAAAAGAAGAGCCTTTGAGCAGCGGTTGCAAGCGAGGTTGGTGGTGGCCTATGACAACCAAAAAGAGAAGAGAAAAAAAGTAAAACGGGTGGTTAGGATTGCCAAAAGGAACAGTGATGTTAGGTGGGGCAGGCGGCTGCTCCAAAATTTTGAGGACAACATAAAGATGTTCTAGAAAGAGGTGACGAGGGTGAGAAAGCAGGAGTCCGGAAAGGAGGAGGGGGTGAAAGATGAAAACGGCCAGTTGTTGTTGGAAAGTGGTGATTACAGAAAAAAAGGAGTTGAGTATTTTGATGAGTTGTTGTGTGTCGAGGATGACTGAGTGGCTAACACTGTTGCTGTGGGTGGTGGTGCACGGATGCCGGTTTTGGGAGGGGGACTTTTGCGGACATTACTAGGGAAGAAGTGCAGATGGCGGTAGAGGTGATGTAAGCAGGGAAAGCTACCGGTTTGAATGGCGTTGCGACCGAGTGCCTGTTGAAAGCTGGAGTAAATGGTTGAATGGCTAGTTAGGCTACTGAATCTGTGTTTTGTGGCGGGTGTGGTGCCGATTGAGTGGCTCAGTGCTTGCATTATTCCACCGTGCAGGGACAAAGGAGATGACCATGGAAGCTGCAGCTCCAAAGTATCAGTTTATTTTGTGTGGTCGGTAGAGACTGTACGGATGGTGCAATTGGAGAGGAACAGAATGACTTTAGGAGTGTTATTGGGTGTGTTGATCAGATTTCTGCAGTAAGACGAGTCTGAGAGAAGTACCTTGCGAAGGGAAAGGATGTGTTCTGGGCTTTCATGGGTTTGGAAAAGGCCTACGACAAGACTGATAGGGTGTTACAGTGTTGCGGTTGTATGGAATGGGCAGAAATCTTTTCAGAGCAGTTCAGAGTTTTTAGGGTGACAACAGGGCATGTCCGAGTGGGGAGTGAGGTGGGTGACTGGTTTACAGTGAAAGTGGGTCTGAGACAAGGCTTTTTTTCACTCTCCTTGGCTGTTCAATCTCTACTTGGATAAAGTGGTCAGGAGGTGAACGCGAGTGTATTGGATCGTGGCTTTGAGCTGTTGGAATCAAATGGGCGAAGTTGGTAGTTGAGCCAGATACTGTTTGCAGAGTTTGGTAGAGTGTGTGAGAGGAGGAAGCTTAAAGTGAACGTGGGTCAAAATTTTGTAATGGGATGCTCTAAGAAGATTGATGCGAGCAGAATTAGTGTCCTCGTAAATGGAGTTATTGGAGGAAGTTCAGGTTTTATGTAGCTGGGCTCCCGTATTGAGATGACTGAACTATGGAAGATGAGGTGAAGTTGCGAGTGAAGTAAGAGTGTAAAGTGTTGGGTGTACTGACCCCCCTAAGGCATCTGTTAGGTTCACGTGCCGCACGGGATCAAGGCCTTACCGGGGGGGGGGGTGGTAAACACCCTTATTTCCTTTCAGACTCTCCTCTTCTTCACCTTTGGCTATCTCTCCTTTTCTCGTTCATCCTGATTTGCTTAACTTTTATTCATCTCATATGCATCTTATGTTTAGTTCAAATTTCCTTCAACTTGTCTCAGACTCCTTCTTAACAACTCTCCTAATAGTCGTTGCACCCAAAAGCATACACGCACACTCAAACATACACATACCGGTTCTAACTATTCTCCTTTTGGGTGGTAAATAACAGCCAAATTGCGGTCTTTATTTCATGCAACCTTTCCCTACAACTATTCCCTCTTCTCTCCATTCTTGCTGTTCTCATGCGTGAAATTCCCTTCACCTAGTGTAGATCTCATGCTTGGGATCCCCGTTTTCTGTCTCTTCTCCATCATCCCCCTCAGCAGGTCTTGGAGCGCGTAGCCCGGAACCTTAAGGACTACTTCCGCTACTTCCACCACCTTGCGGCTCTGAAGCAGGGTAGGCAGTGTTATTCCTTCTCTCTGCCATCCGGGCAGTGCTGGGACCATATGGCCTCAGCACCTTTGGTTTCTGTACCTCCTGTGGTACCCGTACATACCATAGACGTTCGCCGCGTAAAGGACTTCGACTTTGCGCAGTAGTTAACCAAACTCGAACATTAAAAGAAGAATAAAAACAACGACTAACATGATGAAGCACTGTTTGCTGGTTTGACATTCGGCGCCAGAAGGACGATGACTCTCCAGCGCGCTAGAAAACCTCGTCACTCTAATTTAATCTGGGTGCACTGAAGAGTGCAATGAGGTATAGGACCTAGGGATGGAAGCTATGAGATGGTTGTATGGGGGTGTTGTTGTCCCAACTGTGCCAACTCTACAGAAGAGAGAAGAAGGTTCCATGTTTTTCAGACGGAATGGTCAAGAAGCATTGGTGTTGTGATGCCGAGAGAAAGGATCAATAACGACGTTGTTCGAATTAGAAAGGGGATGGTGAAGAAATTAGAGAAAAGTTGATTTGCGTGTTTTGAGATTGTTCGGACATACGGTGAGGATGGCTGAAGAGAGATAAGTGAAAAGGGTGATGGTGGCAGAGGCGAGTGGACGTAGGCCTCGAGGTAGACCGAAGTTTGGGTGGATAATTGGTGTGAAGCAGACGTTAGGAAGAAGAGACTTAAGGGTGGAGGTAGCGAGAGAGCGTGCAATGCATTAGCGTCAGTGGAGAATGATTGAAATTGATGGTTTTCGACGCTGCCCTGATGTGCTTTCCGACCGTTGGCATCTTGTTGAGAGACAGGATGGTCGTTAATTAATCAGTCGCAGCAGTAGGGCCAGACACAGAGTGAATGTGACTGGTTTACCCCTGACGCGTGCGTCATGGTGACCGAGCTGTCCCGCCCGATCACCATGATGCGGTAAGGGTAAATCAGTCACACTCACACTGTGGGGCCCTATTGCTCTGACACTGACCTCAGACCGCACTCATGAGTTAGAGTGTGTTGCGGGGTTTTCCGGCCGGGCCCTTATGTACCAAAGGGCTAAGTTGTGTGAGTGTGCCACTCCCCTACTTGAGGAATTCGGCCTAGTGTCTGCATCTATTTTTCCAAAATATATATGATGATATTAAGTTATATGAGCGAAATTTTCTGTATCGAGTATCAGCCATTCTAGGCATCGGAAGTATCGACTTTGAATTTTTTAGTGTTTGAAGTATTAGTATCGATCAAAAACTGGTTATTGGTATCAGAAAAAAAAACTGGTATTCTCTCACCTCTAGTTCAAACGCTTGGTGAGGATGGGTGAAAAGGGTGATGAAACAGGAGTTTATTGGACGTAGGCCAAGAGGTAGATTGAAGTCTGGATGGATGGATGGCCTGAAGCAGGCGTTAGGAAGGAGAGACATAAGTGTGGGGGTAGCAACAGACCATTCAATGGATAGATGTGAGTGGAGATGCATGAGAATGGATGAGTTTTGACGCTGCCCTGATGTGGGGTAGGGCCCGGTCAGTATGACGCAGCAGGGGTGAAACGGTTCTTACGGTCGGACCTCACTGCTGACACTGATCCCGGACCTCACTCATGACCAGAAGTGTGTTGCGAGGTCGTGACTGGACTCTTTAATGCCGAAAGGGCAACGCTTGTCTGCATGAGAGTGCTTGTGAGGCGTGCCTTGCTATGCCGTCGACCATCCACCTTTCTGGGGGATTGGGCCCATTGTCTATCTAACCAAGTTCACGTACAG
Source organism: Gammarus roeselii (assembly GCA_016164225.1). Classification (NCBI taxonomy): domain Eukaryota; kingdom Metazoa; phylum Arthropoda; class Malacostraca; order Amphipoda; family Gammaridae; genus Gammarus; species Gammarus roeselii. The sequence goes on from SDVV010002537.1 coordinate 16,264, forward strand.
TTCGATTGCATAAATTGATATTCAAATGAGCTGCCTCATTAGTTTTTGCTTGACTCGGTACCCTTGGGTTGAGCCTACACGCTTTCCTTTAAATTCTTGCCTTCACTTTCTTTCATATCTTTGTATACAAGTGACCTAGTTTGCTGTCCGCCTGTGCTGGCTTCAACGACATTTTGTTATATATTCGGTTAATAATTTGATGTTTACCTCTCGATGTACATTAACCCTGCTGCGTTTGTACCACTGGTTATATCGCGCTTGAAATATTTGTCACTCGATGTTAATCTAGAATTACTGGTTAGTGGGCACAGTGATCTAATCTGTGCACCGACCAACCCTGTGTTTGTGATGCAGCAAATCTGGGGTCGCGAGTTGAGCCGCAACATAAACGCCGACGAGGCTGCCGCGCTCGGTGCTGTGTACAGGGCTGCAGACATGGGGCAAGGCTTCAAGGTCAAGACCTTCCACGTCAAAGAGGCCAACCTCTACCCTATTGAGGTGAGGTACACCAACTCTTAACATGCTTGCGTCAATCTATTTCTTCATGTTATTAGCCTCTAATTCTCATTTTGATATTTAATCTATCTTGAATTTGTTTAAAAAATGCCTTCACGTCGCTATCATCGAATGCATGGAATAACATTTGCTAGCAGCAACTTGAAGGCGCACCGCTCGAAGATTGCCTCCCTTCATATGGATGAATTTTTGAATGCGTAGGTTTCAATGTTTTCTTATCTCCAGAGATCGGAGCTACTAAAGCAGGGGGCTCAGTTTTCGCGCTAAAAATGTTTCAGCACACGCGCCACTTCACTTCAGCGCACTGTCATAACCGGACACTGTCATAACCGGTAAAATAAATCGGCATGACGTACGTTTGCCATGCGGGTTAGAAACGAGTATCTTTGCCCCGCGGGTTAGAAACACGCTCCTCTAAATTAGGTCAGGTTGGGCAATGAAGGTTCATTTAAGTATAACCAGTAAAATGGTACCTTAGTTTGGTTGTTGGAACAACTTGTGAGAATATGAAAAGTGTTGATCTGACGTTAGCTATGAAAAAAATTCGCGCCAGGTTTAGCAACCCGGAAAGCAGTAACGCTCCTTAATTCATGAGAACTTTAGCATACAAATTATCCTCTGACCTGTACAACCGCGCTCTTTAGAAGCTCGCCATGTAACTGTCACCTCTTCTCAGGTGGTGTTTGACCGCACCGTGGAGCAGGAGGACGGATCCGTCGTGGATCGCTTGGTACGTCGTTCCCTGTTCGCAGTGGGTAACCTGTACCCTCAGAAAAAGGTGATGACCTTCAACAAGCACACCGCAGACTTTGACTTCAGGGTCAACTATGGAGACATGACAGAAATCATGACGCCTTCGCAGCTCAGGTATGTTCAGGGGCAGCAAATATTGACGTATCTTGACATTTTTGTAGTTTGTAATTTCAGCGGTATCAAAAATGTTACTGTAGAGAGAACAAACCAGTTTCTTATTCTTTGATACATCTACAGACACGAGGCCGAAATCCCCCAGCAAGGGGGTTGGCCGACAGCAAGGCGCACCTGACACTCTCATACAGTCACACGCGCACACCTTAGCCCCGCAATACAACCTCCGGGTCATGAGTGCGGTTCGAGGTCAGTGTCGGCAGCAGGGCCCGACAGTGTGACTGGTTTACCCCTGCCGCGTCATGATGACCGGGCCCCCCCGCCCACGACCATCCCGTCTCAACGATGTGCCTAGGACGGGAACGTACATCAGGGCAGCGTCAAAACTCATCCGTTCACAATCATTCTCCACTCACGCCTATCCAGTGCACGCTCTCTCGCTACCTCCACACTCATGTCACTCCTTCCTAACGCCTGCTGCACACCATCCATCCACCCAAACTTCGGTTTCCCTCTAGGCCTACGTCCATTCGCCTCTGCAATCCACACTATTTTCACCAATCTCCCCTCATCCATCCTCACCACGTGCCCGAACCATCTCAGAACACGCGAATCAACTCAGTACTCCAACTTCTTCACCATCCCCGTTCTGATTCGAACCACGTCGTTAGTGAACCTGTCTCTCAGCGTTACTCTAGCCATGCTCTTCGAACATTTCATCTCGAAAACATTCAACCTTCTTCTCTTTTCTGCTCTCACCCTCCAAGTCTCAGCTCCGTACAGCACAGTTGGGACAACGACACCCTCATAGAGCCCTCTCTTTGCTCTCATCCCCAACGTCCTGCAGCTCTTTACGCTCTTCAGTGCACCCAACACTTCACACCCCTCCTTCACTCGCGACTTCATATCAGTTTCCACTAATTCAGTCATCTCCACATGGGAGCCTAGATACTTGAAACCCTGAACTCTCACTAGGTTCAATGTTTTAAATTTTTTGGGCTTCATTATTAGAAAACAGTTTGTCCGTTGGCAGCGTTGCTTGATATCATTCAAATTGAGTCCCTGATGTAGGCTTAGAGGTTTCAAGCAGGGCAAGTTGAACTCGCTCATTTCAATTTTGGTAATTTGTGCCTTGATTTCACCGAAATCAATGCAAAAAAGATAGAAACCCTTTCAGAAGAGAGGGGAAGGCAACGTCAAGACGCACATCGTACTTGCCTCATGCAGACACACATACCCAAAATTTATCCCTTTGGCAACAGAGGGAACATATTCAATCAACGATGGAGTGACTTATCCCTCTCCAAATCAGTATTCGTTCATTTTACCTCCTGTGGCCCCTGTGCATACCTTTGACATCGGCAGCGTAAAGGACATCGACGTTACGATCGCTATTGTAAACCCGATCACTCAAATTTATCTAAAAATTGTCTGTAGCTCGATGAAGCATTACTTGCTTGTTTGACGTTCGGTGAAAGCAGGACGCTGACTCCAGCGCGCTAGAAGCCTCGTCTCTAATTTAATCTAGCACCTAATTACTAAATGCTCGCAGTCGACTTTTAGGCTAACCCAAACTTTTAATCGTCTATGATTTCGACACTCTGGCAGCCTTTGATCAGATGCCACATTGTATTTCGAAGCTCAAGGGCCAGCCTGACGATATATGTGTGGTACGACATAGTTTTACCTGTTGTTGTAACCGTTACTTCATTAACGTGTGTTGCAGGAACCAGTTCGGCAGCAAGTCCATGAACATCAGCTACGCCAAAGTACGAGGAGTCACCAAGAAGTTCAACAAACATGTCGTGGAAGGAGACGCTGAGTTCAAAGGTAAGCTACAGACACACACGCAGGGTCGATACCCCCCAGAAGGGGAACTGGCCGACGGCAAGACGCACCTCGCACTCTTTTCATACACTCGCACACATACCAAGGCGTGGCCTTTTAGCACGAAATGTTTCGTCCAGGATCCCTAAACACCCTTCGGATCAGGAGAAAGGTCCGAGATCAGTTTCAGCAGCAAGGCTCGACTCCTTTCATGCGCTTATCCCCTGCTGCGTAACGATTGTCGGGCCCTATCCCACCATCTCCTTTCCGTGCTTCAACGAGACGCCATGGGCGGGAGAACGAATCAAGGTGACGTCAAAATCATCTACAATCCATCTTTTTCACTATTTCCAGTCTAAATCTTATCCATTACATTAATTCCGGCATTATCCATTAGAATTGGTCTCAACCCTTAGTTATTCCGGCAATTTGTCTCAAATATTTTATCTCGCGAACATTCAACCTTCTCTCTTTACGCTCTGCTCCCCCCCGTCGTTTCAGCCCCATAGTGCACAGATGGGATACAAAACGTCATACAGCTTAGTCTTCAGTGCCACCTACACTTAGAAACCACTAAACTTCCTCCATCAACGCCCCATTTAGGCGTACGCCGATTACGCCTGTATCGTCACTGCTCGAACATGTCATTACTTTCACCCACATTAACTCGCAGCCTCCTCCTAGTGGACACAGTACCAAATTCCGACTCTAGCCTATAGAATTTCTCCGAATCTGACACCAGCACCGTATCATCCGCCGACACCGATTGAGTAGACGGACAACTTCACCCATTTTCTAGCAACAGCATTAAACCTTGACCCAACACACTCGCTTTCATCTCCCTTACCACTTCAGACATGTAAAGATGGAAGTCAGGGAGACGACGCAACCTCGTCTTAGTTCCTCATTCACTCAGAACCAAGCAGTGACCTCGTTCCCTACTCTAACGGATGCTTTTTGCCAACAGAAATTCTGAAACGCTCCTGACAAATTTCCGCCTGCTCCAAACTTGTCTCACTGCAAAAATTTAATCGGAAGAGTCTATCACTGTTAAAGCCAGACTTCCTCGCCTATCTCACCATTCGTAGCCTCTAATCTAAACAAGAAACTTATACCTCTGAAATTGCTGCATTCATTGTTCTCCCCGTTCCCTCTGTACAGCGGAACAATGACCACTGACCACTCAATCGACACTACGCCTGACACTTGAACAGATCCAGTAGCCTCACCAACCATTTGACTTCCGTTAATTCGTCTCGCTTTAGACACTCGATCGCAATGCCGTCCAAACCAGGGTCTACCCTTGCGTTCATCACCTCTACCACCTATTGCACCTCTACCATGGTCATGGCCGCCACAATTCTTATTCACAACACTGCCATCCTTGCACCACTACCAAAAGCAACAATGTCAGCCTCTCCGACATCAGCATTCAATCACTCTTCAAAATACTCAGCACACCTCTTCCGTACACCACTATCTCCAGCCGTCCAACGAGAGAGCCTACGAGCGGCGGGCGCATCAACTCGAGATGGCCTGTTCACGAAGGCGACGTCTCGGACTTGCTCATGCTAAATTTTCTCGACCCTCCTGTTCACGTCGTCGACGAAAGCCTCGACGTATACGCTGCCGATGCTCTTGCCGGGTCTGGCCCACCTTTAAAACACAACACACTTGAGCCACAACACGTTTTAACAGTTTTTGAACTTACATTAGCGGGTCTTTCACCTCCTCCTTCTCCATACCGGTGATCTAGAATCCAACCCTGGTCCCAACGCTTACTCATGCCCCCACTTGCGGTTGTTCCTACAAGTGCCGCTTTGGGGCGATCCAGTGCAGATATTGGATATTCACACACGGTACGAAATGATGCTCTGTTGCCCACAACAATAGAATCTTACCACATGGGTGGCAATGTTTTGACTGCCATCCAACCCACAACATTAATAGCTACAGATCCTAAAAGAGATATCCTTCCTTTCACGCTAGCATTCGGCACTCTCCCCTCCCCTGGCCGGCTCTTCTACTGCGCGTTTTGTAACCTCTCCGGTTCCGACAGCGGTTCCTTGACTCGCGATGCAACCCATGTCACCACTGTCTCACGGTTGTACGTCAGACCCGCCACCTCACCTACCCCCGCACCCACCAACCCCACCGTCCTCCCCTGCACCACCACAACCTCAAACCAACGTCGGACACATGAAAATATTACAAATGAACACTAACGTCATCGGTCAGAAACAAATAGAACTTGAACACTCCCTCCTCAAACGCCACATCCACATCACCCTGCTCCAGGAAACTGAACTCATCAAAATAAAATCTAAGACAATACAGTTTCCTGAATCCACGACACAATACACCACGGCCGTTTCAACAACGAAAACGGAGGCCGACGCATTACACTATAGTACATGAAAACCTTTACTTCACGTACGCAACTGCTCACACTCTTGCATGACTTCCACTCGACAACACACTTGAGTTCCAATCTGTACTCGTTCAAATTCACAAGAAACTGTAAAATTCAATTAACGTGTACATAACCTTCAACCGTTCACAACCATTCTCCACTCACGCCTGTTCATTGCACGATCTCTCGCTATTTCCACATTCATGTCTCTCTTTCCTAACGACTGCTTCACACAATCCATCCACCCAAACTTTGGTCTACCTCTGGGCCTGCGACCACTCGCCTCCGCATTCATCACCCTTTTCACCAATCTCCCTTCATCCATCCTCTCCATGTGCCCGAACCATCTCAGTACACGCGAATCCACTCTGTTCTCCAACTTTTTCACCATCCCTGTTCTGATTCGAACCACGTCGTTGGTGATGGTCTCTCAGCGTTACTCCAGCCATGCTCCTCAAACACTTCATTTCGAAAACATTCAACCTTCTACTCTCCTCTGCTCTCACTCTCCAAGCCTCAGCTCCGTAGAGTACAGTTGGGACAACAACACCCTCATGCAGCCCTCTCTTTGCTTCCATATCCAACGTCCTACAGCTCATTACACTCTTTGGTGCACCCAACACTTTGCATCCCTCCTTCACTCGCGCCTTCATTTCAGTTTCCACTAGTTAAGTTTTCTCCACATGGGGGCCCAAATACTTAAAACAACACTGAACTTCCTCCAAGAGCTCTCCATTTAGGGTGACACTAATTTTGCTCGACGGTTCCTCGGTACATTCGGGACCCAGAGTGTAAGTTGAGGGGCTACCGGCCGGACCCTTTAGCACAAAAGGGCTAAGTTGTGTGAATGTGAGCGTGTGAGGGTGTGAGGTGCGCCTTGCCGTCGGCCACCCCCCTTTCTGGGGGATGCGGCCTAGTGTCTGTATCTGTATCTGTAA
>SDVV010002538.1:0-22823 GCA_016164225.1 Gammarus roeselii
GTGGGGGGGGCCCGGCCATTATGACGCGGCGGGGGTAAACCAGTGAAAACTGTCGGGCCCTGCTGCTGACGACGGATCCTCGGACTGCACTCGTGACCAGAGTGTTCATTGAGGGGCTACCGGCCGGACCCTTCAGCACAAAAGGGCTAAGTTGTGTGAGTGTGAGCGTATGAGGGTGTGAGGTGCGCCTTGCCGTCGGCCCCCCCCTTTTCTGGGGGATGCGGCCTAGTGTCTGTATCTGTATCAATTCATTTTATGCATATTTTCTTGCATCTACTGTCGACTGTCAAGGGGGTCAAAATAGCCAAGTTGACGACTGATAACGCTGTAAGTGATACGACTGCATTAGATCTCTGCGATGTGGTGGACCGGGTGTGGGACGACCTTCAGCGAACCTGTTGCTCAGGTAGAGCTGCTGGAAGGTCTTGCTTAACTGTCGGAACACTGTGTTGCTTTGGAAACGAAGTGGTACTCGTTGAAAGAGATAGAAAACAGCTGCTATATGCTCTCTGAGGTGGGCATGTTGAGGGGGCTCCTCGGAACTCTCATGGATTCTTTAATAGAAGACCGGCAAATGTTGACTCAGACTTCTCCAATGGACTACGGTTATCGCAAGATAACGACGCATCAACGTCACCATCTGATGGACGTTCTTCTACACCGCCCGAGTTGTGGACGTAAACCCCCCTTCATCCCAGGCTGCCTGATGGAGAGATGAGTAGTCAACAGCAGCCTTCCCCCACTTCAGGTGGAGTGGCCTTTGATAACAAGACACAAGATCTTGACGCAGCTACGTCACATGCTGCTCCCGGACGAAAGCCCGGGAAAATCCGCCGCAATCGCCTTCGACCTCATGAACGATACCCTGAAAATCAGAAAATACTCAAATGTCTCTTTCAAAAGAAACACTGTACTAAGTTTTTCACCGTCAAGGCAATCTCGTGAGAGAGTCTGGTCAATACGAATACTATACAAGCTAATTAACAACTCTGCGCTGCCTTTGGAGGACCCCCTAAGCGCATCAGTGAGTTTAAGAGTGGCTCCCTCCTTGTGGATGTAAAAGACGAGGAGCAAAGTAGTAACTTTAAGAACCTAAAACAGCTAAATAATATACCTGTAAAAGTTGATGAACACCATACTTTCAACACGATAGAAGGAACCATCTATTGTAAAGACAAACAAGACCAAACCACTCCGACGACTGAACTCACGGATCAGTATGTCATCAAGATTTCGAGTGAAACGTCGGCGAAACAGAATCGGAGAGTACATTGGTGTCTACATCCTCACCTTCAAACTTTGTTCTTTACCTCCCGATGTTCTCATCGGATTGATACATTGTTCGTTCCGAGAATACATTCCTAACCCCAGACGCTGCTACCACTGTCAAAAGTTGGTCATGGAAGTAATAATAATGATAATAATAATACACTTTAATAAAAATCATCAGAGGCATAGAAGTACATTTGAAACAAAACTTATTATTATAGAAATATGAATGATCCGCCAGTTTACTAAGGCCGAAACGTCAAATCAGGAAGCACAGTAGAAATAACAATTTTATTCCTATCGGACACATATTATCTTCCTTCTAGTGTGTACAGTATTTCTCTCCAACGTCCTAACATTGACGATCCAGCGAGCGCATCGCTGGTGCAGATTGCTGTGAGGATTTTATTGTTAGAAGCCATTACTCTAGTCATGAGTCTGCATGCCGATTTACGAAGATGTACTTCAATGTGATCCGATGCGTTCTCTGCAAATACTCGGCTCGCGGATGTCGAATGTGCGACCTGCATCAGTCGACGAAATGTGTCATTATAGCTCACTGTCAGCTTTTTCATATTGTATTGACAGAAATCTCTCCACATTGCATTGCAGTAAATTATGGAACAGTATGATTTGAAAAGCTGTTTTTTTGCTTCCTCTGGCGCAAAGAAGGACCTCCGTATTAGCATGTTACAAACGGCATTTTGTCGCCTGGTCTGCTTAGCAACATCCTTATCATCTGTGCAATCTGTAGAAACAATATGCCAAAGATACTCGAATTCGTCAACAAAATCCAGTGTGACACCATCTAACTTAACATCAGTCGAGAAGTACCGCTTAGGACTTTTTGGCCTGACTAACATACGCACAGTTTTTGAGGTGTTATACCCAATATCACAAGGCTGAGCAAAATTACTACAAATATCTAGAAGCTTCTGCAGTGCAGATAGTGTTGGAGCTATTAACATCATATCATCGGCATAGCTAAGATTATTAACACTGCATATGGCAACATGACATCCTACGTTCTCCCTGCCCAAAAGGAATTTCAGATTCTCAGTGTAAACATTATATATATAATAATGGTGACAATTGACCTCCTTGTCTAATACCATTGATGCAATGATAGGGAGCTGATTTTGAGCTTCCCCACCATATAAGAAGTTCCTGCTCTCTGTACCAGAACACAAGTAACTCAACGATATGAGGAGGGGCTCCCCTCTCAATCAGTTTTCTGAACAAAGTCCAGTGATTTACTCTATCAAATGCTTTGTTTGCATCTAAGAAGCACACAAAGATACCTGCCGATTGAGGAATGGAACAGGTACATGTTTCTGTTGCGGTGAGGACGCACATGGCCCCAACTGTGATCGCCTGTAGAGAGCGCAAACTGTTCAAAGAAGCATCCTGGGCCATCGCGCGACTGCTTTTTTTTACAGACTGAAAAAGGAGATACTCTCGGTTCAAACCAGAGACCGCCTTCACTACCCGGAGGCCAAGAGGCAAGTAACCAATAAATTTATCCGCCCGCCTGCTAGCTTTACAGTAGTGACAGCGGGGAAACCCATAAACATTGTCCTCCCTAACCTACAACGTAATGCCCCTTCCCCTCGTCTTGGTCGGGAAGCCCGCGGCGATAGTCAGCTGCACCATCTGATAACTCGGAAATCCTATTAGAGATTGCTCTTGTCACCACCACCTCGCATCGGCCTTCCCTTGCTGATCGACGCGCGATGGTAGTCCCAGATCTTGATCTGGACGACGATCTGCCATCGCTGGAGACAGCACCGCATGAAGAGATGCCACCACTCCAGCACGCCCCTCGCCAACAACACATGATGAAAGCTCGCGGTTTGACGCCAAAATTTGAACCCACCTTGCTTTAAGCCCAACCTAAATTTCCCTTACTAGCCGGGTAGGCTAGCCAGGGTACTACTCATCTCAAATGTCTCTCTGGTGCCCACATTCGGGCACCAAATGCTCCTCCGTCTCTTCTTCGCTCAGCCACCTCAAACTGTGATCGCTGAATACATTGTTGAGTGATAGCCATCCCATTCCATCAGCATCCCAAACCGGAGACTCGTTTGCCGCTGAGCAGCGGCAAGCGCACTGGCTCGAACCTCTCCGATGATGATCAGACCGGAAATGACCTTGCGCTGACTCGTGACCATAAAAGAGGCTCTAGTAAAACTCGCCGAGCACGGCCGACTGACCGTGGGTGATATTGTGTGCGTGAACGATAATGAATAAGACCACATCAACTCAAGCTTAGACCCTAACTTGTTCTGACTTGATTTCCCATTGCCGATACACTCGTACTTTAATGAAACATTAGAGGATATCGTGCTAACCATGATGAACTAATGAAATTAACCTGGGGCTGTACAAACCATCGTTTCCCACTGAGTATAAAGCCCACATTGCCTTACCCACTGCCGAGGCTCGACAGGGCACAGGCTTAGCCATAGTAGTAAATCATGCAATCACGTATACTCCCCTCCCACTACGAACAACATTACAAGCTCAGACATACAGAGTGGGCCTAAAACGCCCCGTTACTATTTATACCCCTCCTCCCCCTAGGCATCTGTTAGGTTCACGGGCCGCAAGGGGTCACGGCCATACCAGGGGGGTGAACATCCTTATTTCCCTTCAGACTCTCTTCTTCTTCACCTTGCACTATCTCTCCTTATCTCCCCCGTCCTGATTTACTTAACTTTGATTTTCTTCATTTGCCTCTTATGTTTTGTTCAAATTTCCTTAAACTTGTCTCTGACTCCTCAACAACTCTCCTAATAGTCGTTGCATACTAACATTCACACATACACAGCACGCACACACAGACACGCACACTCAAACATACTCTTACCGGTTCTAACTATTATCCTTTCTGGTGGCAAATAACAGTCAAGATGCGCTTTTTCATTCATGCAACCTTTTTCTACCACTATTCCTTCTTCTTCTTTCCATTCTTGCTGTTCTCATGCGTGAAACTCCCTACACCTAGTCTAGATCTCATGCATGGGATCCCCGTTTTCTATCTCTTCTTCATCTTCCTCCTCAGCAGGTGCTGGAGCACGCAACCCGTCACCTTGAGGACTACTGCGAATCCTTGGGGTTCTGAAGCAGGGTAGATAATGTGTTATTCATCGTTCCTGCCACCCGGGGAGTGCGGGAATCATATGGCCTCAGCACCTTAGGAGTTCCTCTACCTCCTGTAGCACCCGTACATACCATAGACGTTTGCCGCGTAAATTACTTTGACTTTGCGCAGTTGTAAACCTAACTGGAACATTCAAAGAAGAAAAACAGATTAACTTGATGCAGCACTATTGGCTAATTTGACATTCGGCGCCAGAAGGACGATGGCTCCAGCGCGCTAGAAACCTCGTCACTCTAAGCTAAGCTACTATTTGTAACCTATAAATTTCTCACATTGAACTTTCATGCTCACTACTCGTTAACCTTGTTGGTCAGCTTCCTGCCCCCTACCTTCTTGTAGGTGGTCTCAACGCTAAACATCCCCCATGGGGGGAGACACAGCTGATGGACGTGGAGGCGTCGAAACATTTTTTCTATCTTCCGATATTGCTCTTCTTAATACTGGAGAACCGACGCACTTTCATGCACAGGCAGCCTCATTATCGGCTATTGACTTATCCTTCTGCTCCCAAATCCTCTCCCCAGACCTTGCCTGGCAAGTGCTGGTGGAGCCCTGCGGAAGAAACCACTTCCCCATCACCATAGCTACTCTCCACCCTGAAGATACTTCCACCGCTCACTGCTTACACAACAACACCTCTCCCACCTCAGGATATATCCTGTAGCGAGATGGTAGAAAACTTTAATAATGTCCTCCTTAACGCTGCAGACCGTAGCATTCCTATAACCATGTGAACACAGCATAAAATTAGGACACCTTGGTGGAATGACCTTTGCAAAATAGCAAAACGGCAACGGAATCGTGCATTCAATCTATACCAGCGCATCAAAGCCGAAGCAGATGAGATTACGTTTAGGTAAGAAACTGCAAAAGCACGAAATACATACTTCCCATCCCGAAAATAATCGTTAGATAACTTCATATCATCCATTAATGTGAACAGACCCATATTTGAAGTGTGTTCTTACGTACGAAAAATGACGGGAAAGTACTGTTCTCATCCTCCCCCAACCCTATGGGGGGGGGACGACACCCACCGACCCGCAGGAAGTCTCTGAACTCTTTGCACCACACCACTCTTCCGTTAACTCAGATTTTGGGTATAGCCCTAATATCCGTACCACAAAGCGCATTTCTGAACAAATCTTCCGTAACTTACAATGAACCCATCACTTTACGCGAAATCATGGTGCAATTCGCACTTTGAGCCCCTATGCTCTCGGTGAGGATTTAATTTCTCCCAGATGATCCGGCACCTACATCCCTCTGCACTCCCTTACTTATGTCTTATTTTCAACACAGTCTGGTCTACCCACTCTTATCCAGATCAGTGGAGGTGGCAGTGGTTCTGACCTTCTCAAAACCTGGCAAGCCTACTGATGATTTGTCCAGCTACCGCCCTATAGCCCTTACCTCGTGTGTGGCGAAGATTCTGGAGAAGATTGCAAATGCTCGACTGACCTGGCACCTTGAAGTAAACTCGCTCGTCTCCCCATTACAATTCGGGTTTAGGAAGATGCTATCAGCACATGATGCATTATTACGCGTTGTGACAGACATCCAACGTGCCTTGTACCTTAAACAACTTGTCAGTGATTTCTTTGATCTTCAGAAAGCATACGATACAACCTGGCATTATGGCATCCTCCGAGAGATCCATCGGATGGGACTCCTGGGTCACTTGACATTTTTCGTTCTGAACTTCCTCCGGCGGAGAGTCTTCCGGGCCAAAATCGGCGATCACCTTCAAACATTCGTACCCAAAATGAGAGGGTACCCCAGAGTAACGTCCTCTCTTGCACTCTATTCGCGATTGCTATTAATGGAATCACGGGAGTGGTCTCACACTCTGTGAATGGTTCTATGTACGTTGACGACGTTATGATATACACATCTGCGCCAGCTGTGACTCAACTCCAACTGCAGAGTGCAATCGCTCAGGTGCTTGCTCAGACAGAATTTCGTAGCTTTACAATCTTCCTGGCAAAACATGTCCACTTCATATCCATTGGTCCCGCACATACACGGAACCATACTTCAGACTCTATAAAAGCACGTGCAGCAGCTTGAAATATACTGCTTACAGCGATCTGCCATTATTCGGATTGTATCTCACTTCAGCTAGGGTGCAGACAGAATATCGTCATTACGGCTTTACCGCGCTATCATACGGTCCAAACTGGACTATGGGAGCGTTGTCTACTGCTTTGCAAAACCAAATATTCTCAAAACATTGGAACCACCCCACAATGCTGCCCTTCGCGCCTGTACTGGAGCTTTCCGCTCTTCCGCTAGTGTTCGCCTTCTCGCATCTAAAAATTAGGGCGTACGAATGTAAGAGAATCCTGGGTCTGAGCGTTACATCTAATAAAACCTCTGTTATGTTCTTGAATGTTCACTTCCCTGTTGACTCGCGCGAAAGCTAGAGGTATAACTGAGATGCTGGGTGTACCTGGGAGTATTTTGGAGAGTAGAAAAAAGTAGTGGGTGTGTATTTTCAGAAGATTTTATTGCCTCCCCAACATAAAACTGCATTTCAGGACACCCGCCTGCTGCTGCCACCTGACACGTACACACATGTGAATCATGGTTATCTCTCCACCTTATGGTTCGATTATAGTTCTTTATCCTCGCTGTTGTTAGACGCAACATACTGTTTTAAGGGTAACTTTGAGTGTAGAGGGAATGCAGACTCCCAGACAGTCTGACTCTTGCGGGGTTTGAACGATTGACTGGAACCTCGAGAATAGGGGACTCCTAGACATATTCTATGCTAAGCATGATGCCCTTCTTATATTCTTGATAGGCGTCTTAGTGACTGTTGCTAACGTAAGGCTGAACTGTTGATAACGTAAGGCTAAACGACCTGTATGGCTGCATGAGGCAGAACAGTTTATTTGCAGGACGCGTGTGTTTGGTACCATAAAACAGAACAAATATAACGTTCCAGGTTAGAATGAATGAGCAACATAACTGAATAATGCTGCACGGACCTCATGTGTTCTTGAAATGGTGACGGAAGAACTCGGTAGGTCAGCTTGCGGTAGCAATGAGGTTAGCAAAGTCACGGTTTCGAAGAAGACTTAGAACAGAATATAACTTCTGCTATTTCAATTATCTCGATATAAAGCTATTTATCTGTAATTTAGTAAGAGCCATTAGGTTTCGCATGCGCTTCTGTTTTATTCGAGTGAATCTTGCAGAGGAAACATTACAGAGACGTATTTACTCGAGAATTTTGATAACATTCGTCGAACGTAGTTTTTGACCGATTTAGACCTTCGTGTCTTTTCACCTTACTCGGGGCTTTCGAAACTTTCAAGTTTCTCGACTGTCTCCGAGTATTTAGGTTTTGACTAAAAACCTGGCTACTCGGCGCTAAATGTCGGCTAGGTACAACGTGGAGTCTCCCGCTCCTGGCGGTCTAGGCCGGCTGAACCCCCTAACCCCCAACCCCCTCCCTGCCTATACAAGCGAGGTCTGCCCTGCCCTATCATTCATGAGGGCTAGCAAAGCTGCTTTCCTTGAAGAAACGTTAGTGCGTTGTTAAGATAGCAGGAGGAGGAGGAGGCCCCTTGGGCACACACTATGCGTTGGGGTGGTCGGGCACCACGAGGACGCCGCTGTAGCGGTAAGTCTCGAGCTTGTGGAGCACTTGGAGGATCAGGTTGTATGGAGGGAACAAGTATATTTCCCTTTCACTGATTCAACTCGCATTGGAGAGAGACCACGAAAGCTGCTAGTGGGTGATAAAACAGAGCTGCAAATAGGGAGAAGTTGTGGTTTCCCATATGCGCGGAGAGGTGTATTTGCCTAGTCCCGCGAAGAGTAGAGAGGTGGGTGAAGCCTTGATGCGTCCGCTCTGTTTCTACTGGTAGGAGGCGCGAGAGCTGATCGGCCCGGTTGTCGGACAACCCGCGGACTGTAGTATGGTGCCAATGAGATAGTGCCCGCAGCGCATGTACGATGGCCAGCGATTCCTTCGTTCTTATATGAAAAATGCGTTCTTGTGGCGACCAGCGGCCGTATGACTGCTGGTCGCTGCAGTATACGGCCTCCGCGCTCCGTCCGATGCGTCCGCGTATAGGAAGTGCTGCGTTAGAGGTATTACGAACGGGACGTGGGAGTCAGAGAAAGCCTCGCCGCTTCAGTGCTGTACCGCACGGCGGTAGGGATTGTTAAAATGGCTGGGCTTGCTAGATAGGCGCAGGGATCGTGCTGCTAGCACCACATTGTTGAGGAAGGGGTGAGCATGGTGTAGGTAAGGTGTTCGGAAATTCATAAGGCCGAGGGAACTCTGATGCTGCTGAAGCGAGTGAGTTCTGCGAGGAAGTATCTTCGTTGTCATGTCCCTGCGGTGGTCGATGTGCTGTGAGGTCGGGGTGATGGACCCGGCCTCTCCATTGAGTGTTACCCCCAGGAAGTCGAACTGCTGGGTGGGTTCCAGAATAGACTTCCCCAAATGGACGTGGAAATCGAGCTGAAGGAGAAGGTCGCAGGCCGTCTGGGTGTTGCGCCCGCATTGATATGCAGTTGGTGCCTGGAGCAGCCAGTCGTTGATGTAGAAGGCCGCATCTATCCCTTGCTGGTGGAACAAGCGAAGGAGTAGCTTCGCGATCGTTGTAAAGATTTTTGGTCCCAGGTCGAGGCCGAATAGAAGGGCCGAGAAAAAGTACCGTTGACTTCGTAGTTTGAAGGACAGGAACTTTTGGAACCTGGGATGAATTGGGACGTGCGGGAAAGGATCCTTGGTGTCCAATTTGGTGAACCAGAGAGGGGGTTTCAGCACTGCTTGCATTCGTTTTGGGTTGGACACTCGAAACGTTGTTACTGGGATGCAAATTTTTGAGATCCGAGAGGTCGATCAATGAGTGATCCCCTCCCGAAACCTTGGGGACGGCAAAGATACGAGATTCGAAAGCTGGTTGTCTGGGCCCTGGTGTGACAACGTCTTTGCACATGAAGTATAACTCGAGGGGTTTGAGAACGCATTCGTGTTGTCGGTGCGAGAAAGTGTAATCAAGAGGAGGGGTCTTGGTGCCCATCTCCATGAGAGACCTTTGCAAAGGATGTGTATGACCAAAGGCTTTGCCTCGCTCCCGTGTTTTAGGTGACTCTTGTGGGCCGCCGAACGAGCGCCAGTACTTACGGGAAGGGAGCGGTCCCGCTTTCCGTAGTCACCTGAGGACTTGGAGCGGGAGGGGGAGAGTCGTTTGGCTGCTGAGCCTCCCCGATCTTCTCTGTGACCTCCTTTCCCTGGAGCATTCTGGCCACGTCCCTGGTTCCTTGAGGCCGTAGAGGGGCATGCCCCCAAACCTGTATGTGAGGTAACGGGGCCCCCTGTTCCCCCTTGTGTTGCATGGCACCACGCTGGAACGCAGGGTGATCACTGGAAGATGCTTGTCGACCGCTTGGCCACAAGAGGAACCCCGCCTGACCCCCGTCTGGGTATGCTGAGTCTTCTGTGCCACTGACGGTTCAGGGGCCATGAAACCGGAAGAGGATCTCCGTCCTGCTTCGGAAAGTGTCAAACGCCGGGAAAGTGTTCATGATCGCCCTGTGGGTGAGGGGTTGAGGATGGAAAACGATCCTGCTAGAACGGCCTCCCAAACAGACTCCGGTGCAAGCCTGTCCTGAGTCCGAAGGCGAATTTAGTACCGTCACAGAGTCGTGTCGCTTGGGGATCCCGACAACCGTTTGTGAAGGAAGCCTGTAGAGCGCTCCTACAAACAATGCAGTGACTGCGGGGTAACTTGCTTGCCAACTGTTAAGACGGGATCACGAATGCGAGCAAGGATACCCGTCAATAACGAGCATGGCCGTTCCGGGTCTGAACAACCTGAGCGTGGAGCTGGAGATCCTTCGTACGCACTTCTGCAGGGATGTGTTGGAAAGAAGAGCGGTCTTGCCCCAAGTGGTCTCAAAGTGAATTTTTGGGAGGACGATCGGTGCATTAGCAAATTCCCTCAGGCCCCCGATTCTATTTCTGCCTGATGTAAGCGCGAAGTGCGCATTCGACCAAAAGTCAAGCTCTTTTTATTGGGACACTCTGTCTCGTTGTACGATATTTGTTCCTGACGGAACGCTTCAAAGGTAGCACTGCCTGGAGGCGCTGTCATGGCTGAGGCTAAGTTGCACTCAACTGGCCTGTGAACGTGACCTTCCGAAGAAACCGGGATGAAGGTCATTGTTGGGCACAATGCGTGCCTGTGACGCGGTCATCGGGGAGAACTATGGGTTAGTGTCTGTCCTGTGACTCGCGATCGCTCGCCTGTCGCTGAGGCGATTGCGGACATCGTTACTATAACAATAGAGATTGAAGTATAAAGAGGATTTTAAGATCCAAATATACGCCCTCCATCACCGCTACATAGCGTGACATATTATATGTTTGTTCATGAGAGAAAATAATTGGTATGTTACCAATGATTTTCATATGAGACAAAAATAATACCTATATGTGCGGAATGTATTGCGTTATTTCATTATTGTGTAATGAGGGCTGCAATGCTGACCCAAAACCACTGTTTACGTTGGATTTCAGTAACACGCATTGCTAGCGTCCGCATGGTCGCTGGGTCTGTTATCCACATATGACTGAAAAGAATCTAATGTTACTGAGAAACCGCTGTATATTGTTGGGTTTGCAGAGCGACACTGCCTTGGGTCCCGCGGTACGTCATATGTGGCCCATGATCCACTGCTGCTGGCAAGCGAAACTCATTGCCCAACCCCGATGGTGTCTATGTAATTGCCAGGTACATATGACCTAATGTGCATCAAGTGTTGACCAGAAAGCACTATGTATTGTTGCAAACGGTAACCTAGTCCCGGAGTCGTGACACGAGACCCGTAATCATCTGACTGCAGGTGTGAAGGCTGTATGGGAACAGCTTACATCAAAAACATAACATCGATGGTGCCAGCATAGAGGGTATGGTCATACGACTTAATGAGTTTTTTCGACGATGTTATGTCTGTCGACAAATCAATGCGTCAGCAAATTGGTGCCTGCCGAGAAATTTGTCTGTCGACAACTTTGTGACTGTTGACAGAATGATGTCTCAACAAAATTTGGCTGGCGACAATGTTGTGTCTGTCGACAAACTTGTGTGTCAACAAAATTATGTGGCAACAAAATTATGTATGTCGACAAAATTATATCAGGCGGCAAAGTTATGTCCGGCAACAAATTTGTATCTCAATAAATCGATGTCTGTCAAATCGATGTCTGTCAACAAATTTGTGTCTCACAAATTTGTGTCCCAACAAATTCATGTATCAACTGAATTTTTGTTGACTAAACTTTGTCGCCGACAAAGTTTGTCAACAAAATTTTTGTGCTGACGAAATGTGCTGACAATCCGTTTTTGTGTCGAGAAAATTGCGTGTCAACAATTTTTTTAGTGTCGACAAAATTTCTGTCGACAAATTTATGTGTCAACAGACGATCGAATCACACAAATTCAAACTCTTAACGTAGAAATAGATGCAGATATCTGTGAGCAACAGGACGAACCATTGACGAGGCAGCTTCACCATCAAAAATATGCAAACTCTCAACACATTCACCACCTACACACATGAGGCAATCCTACCACCCAACACCGACACCATCCATCAGAACAACAACAAGCGGACATACTCAACAAACACTCTGCAAACACTTTGCACCTATCACACCATACAGACAATAGGAGGATCCTCAAACAGTTACACAAATTACAGATTGACCCAAATATTGATCCTCCCTTCACACCTGTCATGATCATAGCCGCTACTCGCCACACCAAAAGCTCGTCAGCAACGGGGTTAGACGGCATATCATACAGATACAGACTCTAGGCTGAATCCCTCAGGATGGGGGGTGGCCGACGGCAAGGCCCATCAGACACGCACACACTCACACAATCAAGCCATTTTGCGCTAAACTGTCCAGCCGGAAACATCACAACGCACACTCAGGGTCACGATTGCGGTCCGAGGTCCTTGTCTGCAGCCGGGCCCAACTCCCGCCGTCATGATGACCGCCTCCTCACCCACGGCCATATCATTTCTCAACGAGACGCCAAGAGCGGGAAAGCACATCAGCGCAGCGTCAAAAATCAACCATTCGCAACCATTCTTCCCTCAGGCCTATTCATTGCACGCTCTCTCGCTACCTCCACGTTTAAGTCTCCTTCCTAACGCCTGCTTCCCCCAAACTTCGGTCTACCTCAAGACCTGAGGCCACTCGCCTCCGCCTTCTTCACCTTTTATACCAATCTCCCTTCATTCATCCTCACCATGTGCCCGAACAATCTTAGAACACGCCAATCCACTCTATCCTCTAACTTCTTCACCATCCTCGTTCTGATTCGAACCCCGTCGTTAGTGAACCTGTCTCTCAACAACACTCCAGCCATGCTCCTCAAACAGCTCCGTATAGCACAGTTGGGACAACTACACCCTCATACAACCCTCTCTTTGCTTCCATCCCCAACGACCTGCAGCTCATTTCACTCTTCAGTGCACCCAGCACTTTACACCCCTCTTTCACTCGCGACTACGCGTCAGTTTCCACTAGTTCAGTCTTCTCCACATGAGAGCATAGATACTTGAAACACTTACCTTCTTCTAACAACTCTCCATTTAGGAGGACACTAATTCTGCTCGCATCGACATTCCTCAAGCATCTCATTACTTTACTTTTACCCACGTTCACTCAAAGCTTCCTCCTCTCACACACTCTACCAAACTCATACACTAGCCTACATAGCTTCTCCTCTGAAACCGCCACCAGCGCTGTATCATCTGTAAGCAACAACTGGCTCAACTGCGAGCTCCGCCCATTGGCTTCCAACAGCTCCAAGTCACGATCCAACACACTCGCGTTCTCCTCCCAGATTACTCCATCCGTGTAGAGATTGAACAGCCAGGGAGACGTCACGCAGCATTGTCTCAGACCCACTTTCACTGTGAACCAATCGCTCACTTTGCTTCCCACTCTGACACATGCTTGGCTGCCAACGTAGAAACTCTACACCGCTTTCAGCAGATTTCCGCCCACTCCATACAAACGCAATCCGTTCCCCAGCGCTTTCCTCTCAGTCCTGTCGTATGCCTTTTCCAAATCCACGAAGGCCTAGAACACATCCTTTTCCTTTGCAAAGTACTTCTCACAGACCTGTCTCACCGCAAGAATCTGATCGGCACACCCTCTACCACTCCTAAAGCCACACTGTTCCTATCCAATTGCGCAACCCGTACAGTCTCCAATCCTTTTGATCGGCACTCTCCCGTACAACTTACCGACCACACATAACAAACTGATACCTCTTGAGTTGCAGCATCCAATTTCATCTCCTTTACCCTTATACAGCGGGACAATGAAGGCACTGCGCCACGCAATCGTTACAGGAAATCGAATTTGTTTCCGACCGATTATTAGCTTTTGTTGCAGAGAACCGCCTACATAGCACAGATTGGTGCCTTATTTGTGCTGGGACCTTAAACCGCACGTTTATTTTGCAATTAAAGAGGTCGTGTAACGTTAAGTGTAGAAACGGTAAAGCCGGCCAAAAGGCAATCAAGTGTGAGGCCCCTGGTCCCTGGCGTGAAGCAGGGGGCCGATGGAGGGAAGGAAGAAACCCTATTTGGGAGGGGCCAGCATATCCTCCGGAATGACGAAGAACAAGATTCCAACAGCTAAGAACTTCAGCATCTCAAAGACGATCAGCGCCACCTCGGCCGAGGATGACCGAAGAAACGACTGCATCGAGGAGTTGACAAAAAAGATCAGGAAATTGCGAACTTGCCAAACACAGCAACCGGCTTCTCTGAACAGGAAGCTGAAGACGCCACCGTAGGACCTGGCACAATTGACGACCGTCTAACGGGACTAGAGTGTCATGTCATAGCTATATTCCTTCATGTCCACGAACTCGTTAAAAATCGACAAACCAAAAGAACCCGCAACGTACGCAAGCGCCTCTACCTCCACATCCGATGACAACCGCGTCGACTCTCCACCGCACAAAAAAAAAACGAGCTACGAGGGCTTCAAGGAAGAAACGGTACACACCATTTAATGAACACAACCTGTTCAACAATAGTCTTATCCCGAGGAAGAACCCAAACCTATCCAGTTGCAGCATGGTCTCCAATGTGCAAAAAGTGCTTTGAAAACGGCCACGTCATCAAATACTGCCAGCCGCATACATCCCAACGTTGTAAGAAGTGCTCTGGTGAGCACGACAGAAAATACTGCACAGTCACCTTAAATGCTACCATTGCTCATGCTTCCATGAGGCAGGCGACCGCGACTGCCAAGTATACAAGGACCAAATTGAAAAAACAAGCACACAGAAGGAGCGCACAGCTACACGAAAACAAGCCATCCAAATCTGGAAAGACGACTAACCAAATCGCCTTGATTATGCCAAGCAGTCCAATCGTCAATTCAGCCAAACTCCTCCGTTGATACTCGTACATCGTAACAAGACTCCAACACTCCTCCCAGGCAGCAGTGCTACCCCACTCAGCCCAGCAACCGCTCCCGTAACTGAGATGATTGCCCTTAGCGATAATTTCTGCGGGCCCAGAAGGACACCTTGATGGATGCTTCCTACACAGTCAATCACGCAGCGAGACCCACTACTACAACAACGAAAGGCCTAGAGTCGAAGAAGCTTCCAATGTCCATTCGTCACAAAACAAAATTATAGTTAACCCTCAAACTACAGTCGCTTCGCCACGATACGAACCTAGAATTACTCCCACTTGTCTCAACCGCGGCTCCATACGACGAAAACCAAAGCGAGGGACTCGACCCTCCATTTACAAACCCGACTCTTGAACACCCATCCAGCGGGAACGAACACCGCTTGGAAGACACCGCGTTTCAAACCTTATCGAAAAACTCCTACTCGAGACCTCTAAATTACCAGTCACCTTACTTGTCCCAAATAGCCCGCAATCTACACAACCACCCACACAGCTTGAAAAGCCTACCACAGAAGAAGAGAGCGCTTGCCCAAGAAGCAAACATAAAAAGCATAAACCCTCGTCTTCCTGCAACAGCTCCCACGGTACGACACCAGCAATCTTCGAAGAACAAGTTCTATCAAAGCCGTACGTACCTGCGAACACTCCCAATCCGGATCTCCTGGGTAAACTGAACGATGCGAACGCCACAAAAAATTCCAGCAAATCACGCGATCACTCGAGATCATCAAGGTCTGAGTGTGAACCGTCTCCAAAGTGAAACACAGCACAATACTCCAGTGGAACTCCAGGGACTTGGGAACAAAAAAAGACGAATTTATATCATTAATCACCACCCATGAGCCATTGGTTATAGGCCTCCAAGATATCAAACTCAGAGAGACCGCCACCTTCAGAATCCCACAGTATGCCATACACCGCCGCGAAGGCCACACCAATGTGACTGCTCACGGCGGAGTGGCGCTTATGATCTACCAAAGCGTACCTCACCTCGTTCTTCCTCTGAGAACGAAACTCCAAGCTATCGCTGTAAAACGACGCATCTCGAGACCAATAACGGTGGTAACTATCTACTCGTCACGAAGCCATGAGCTCTCGGAAGCACTGATGACCGAATTGCTAAACCAATTGTCCTCGCCAATACTCCTCCTTGGAGACTTCAACAGCTACCATGAAACTATAACTTTTGTTATCTCAATTCTTTCGATAAAAAGCTATTTCTCTGTAATGTAGTAAATGCCATAGTTTTAGCATAGCGCTTCTGCTTTTCACTCGATTGAATCTTGAAGAGAAAAGATTACAGAGACGTATTTAGAGAGAAAATCTTGATAACCTTTGTTGAGAGTAGTTTTCGACAGATTTAGACCTTTGTGTCTTTCCACATTACTCGAAAAATTTCGAAACTTTCAAGTTTCTTGACTATCCCCGAGTTTTTAGGTTTTGACCAAACATGACTGCCCGGCCATAGTTGTCGTTTAGAGCCGGCTGAACCCCCCCCCCCCTCCTCCTCCGCGGACGGAGCGCCCGGCGGCCGGAGCCGGCTGACCTCCCCCTCCTTCCCTACACTATAAGATAGGTCTACAATACCCCGGCATTCATGAGGGCTGGTAAAAGTGGCTACCCGTTCGGAAAACTTTTTAAGATGGCAGGGGAGGATGAGGCCCCCTGTAGCTCTTACTACATAACAGAGAAATAGCTTTTTATCGAGAGAATTGAGATAACAAAAGTTATATTCTCTTCCATTTCGTAAGAGCCATAGTGTTAGCATAGAAAATACCATCATGTAGCGCAAGCTGGTATATGCCAGAAGAGCACAGAAAGTGGATGGATCGGCTGCATCTTGAATTGAGTGTTCCCAAAGAAGCGCTTGCCGTGTAAGGAATGCCAACGCCTTTGTATAAATAGGGGTAATGACTTATTCTGAGCAAATTCAAATATTGTTCTGCCAACCACAGCAAAAAAACTATCTCCTAGCGGCGAACGAATTTGCGGGCCTTTATTACGAACGCCCAAATAATATTAATGTATTGGCAAATACAAATATTGCGTAGGGCCCACGGTAGTAAATATACTAGATCATAGAGGCAAAATAATATGCGGGCCGTGAGTATGAGCCACCGAATGATAATTATGTAATCAATACAAATTGCCGTCCAGTATGAGAGTGGGTACCATAGCTCCTATGGTAACAGTGTAGTCCCGTGAGAAGAATAAAGTAAATACATACTGAATACGTAGAGGAGTTTCTGGTATTAACTGATGCAATATCATTAACATTTGAAGCGAGAAGGACTATCTACCTGGTTCCTAAAGAGACGCAAGATTGGTTAGGCTTCTCCACTGTAAATAGGCACTTGTGCACAAACACGTGGGGTGACTTCCAGAGCGCATTGGATATGATGTCTTGGAGAGGGATCCCACGCGTCCAAGCTAGAGATGAGGCTTACTTTCTGACGTCATGAGCTTCGCAGATGTAACGCCACACCGATGACGTTTTAAGGGGTTTGACTGAAGTAGGATGGATGAACAAAAGGTCATTGTTCGACGGACATCGTGCTACGTAGGCTTTGAGTGCATGATGGGGAACAGACCGTATGCCCGGCTATCCGGCAGCAGTGACGCGATAGAGATGAGCGGTGGCGTGTGGGTGAGGGTCTGTTTTTTTTTACAGGAAACTGTCAGCGGTCAGTATGCACACGCATGGAGGGTTCTTGGAGAAATGTAGTCCCGCGCGTGGCATGGCTGCAATCTCGTAGACCCTGTTTCCTGCTGCGAGAGCAACGAGAAACAGAGTCTTCCGAAAGAGTGCCAATACTGTCGTCGTCTGAGTATGAAGCAAGGCGAGGCGAGCATTTAGAGAACCGGCTCTAGCTTCCCCTGCGGCGCGAAACATTTTTCCGGTGGGTTCTCGTGAAACTGGGCCCTTGCCAGCTCCTTAAATATTACCTCTTGGGTCGTGACGCCAAACCCATGAAAGGAAGGCAAATGAAGTGCATACCAAAACTGTACAAGGATTGAGCTGCTTCTGCTTGCCGGCATAGTGCAGGAACGTCTAGAGGTTGGACCAGGGTGTCGGCAAACGGGCTATTGTATTTGATTTTGAGTACTTTTTTTAAGAATTTAATGCATGGTAACGCGAGAAGGGTCGTGATGTTAGAGGAAACTCCCTGCCTTCGACGTGCTGGGACACGTCGATGCTGCGCCATCGACGTGCTGGGACACGTCGATGGCGAGAGAAATTTCGCGGAAGGACGCGACGACCTTGGGCCACCACAGTGCGTTGGAGTGGTCGGGCACCACGAGGACGCCGCTGTAGCAGTACGTCTCGAGCTTGTGGAGAACCTGAGGGATCAGGTTCATGAAGGAAACAGGTATACTTCTCTCCACTGATTCCAATCGCATTGGAGAGAATCCACTAAAGCTGCTCTTGGGTGATGAAACGGAGCCGCAAATAGTGGGAGCTTGTGCTCTCCCGGATGCGCTAAGAGGTCAATTTGCATGGTCCCACGCAGGGTAGAGAAGCTGGCGAAGCATAGATGGGTCGGCGTCCATTCCGTTTCTACTGGTAGGCGTGAGAGCTGATCGGCCCAGACGTTCTGCGATCTGGGGAGGTAGGTCGCGAGAAGAGAGAGGTGACGCCGCTGGAGGATCGTTAGGAGCTGTGCTCCGAACTTCTGCATCGCCAGGGCCTTGCTGGAGCCCAAGTGGCTCACCATGGCTACAGCCGCCATGTTGTCTGACCAGACGCGGACTGTAGTGTGGTGCCAATGAGCTCGTGCCCGCAGCGCATGTACGATGGCCAGCCATTCCTTCGACGTGATATGAAGAATACGTTCTAATAGCGGCCAGCGGCCGTACAACTGCTGGTTGCTGCAGCACACGGACCCCCACTCTTTGTCCGATGCATACGTCCAAAGGAGGTGTTCCGGTGGAGGCATTACGAACGGGACGTGGGTGTGAAGGAAGGCATCGCTGCTCCGGTGCTGTTCTGCGCGGTCGTAGGGATTGCTGAGAGGGCTGAGCTTGCTGAATAGGCGCAGGGATTGTGCTGCTAGCACCACCTCGTTGTAGAAGTGGTGAGCATGACGTAGGTAAGGTGTGAGGAAATTTAACGGGCCGAGGAGCTCCGAGGCTGTTGAAGCTAGAGAGTACCGCGGGAAAGTATCTCCGTGGTCATGTCCCTGCAGCGATGAACCCGACCTCCCTGCGATGGACCCGACCTCTCCCTTGAGTGTTACCCCCAGGAAGTTGATCTGCTCGGTGGGTCCCAGAATAGACTTCCCAAGGTGGACGTGGAATCCTTGCCTGAGAAAGATGTTGCAGGCTGTATGGGTGTTGCTCCGGCATTGATGTGCTGTTGGTGCCCAAAGCAGCCAGTTGTCGATATGGAAGGCCGCATCTATCCCTAACTGATTGAAGCAGGCGAAGTACAGTTGGGTTTGTCCAACTTAGTGAACCAGAGATGGTGTTTCAGCACTGCTCGTATTCTTTGCGGGTTGGACATTCGGTGCGTGGTTACCGGGATGTATTTGTTGAGTTTGGAGAGGTCGATCACTAGGCGATCCCCTCTCGAGGCATTGGGGACCGCAAAGAAGCTAGATACCAAAGCTGGTTGTCGGGGCACAATGCCTTTGCACAGAAAATCTAACACGAAGAGTTTGAGAACGTCCTCGTGTTGTCGATGGGAGACAGTGCAATCGAGCGGAAGGGGTCGTGGCGTCCATCTCCAGGAGAGGTCATTGGAACGGATGTGCTTGACCAAAGGCGTGGCCTTGCTCCAGTGAGCCAGGCGGCTCCTGAGGGTCGCCGGAAGAGCGTCGAAACTTACGGAAGGGAGGGCGATCCCGTTTCTCGTAGTCATCTGCGGGTTCGGGTGGGAGGGCGAGGATCGTTTGTTTGCGGAGGTTCCCCGACCTTCTCCGTGACCTCCTCTCCTTTGAACATACTGACTGCGCCCCCGGGGCAGTGGGGGAGTGGGACCCTGAACTTGTATATGAGGTACCGGCGACCCCCCGCCTCTTTTGGGTTTGCCTGTCACCGTGCTGGAACGTAGGGCAATCCCACCTTGGCTACGAAAAAAATTCTGTGCTATAGCTTTCTGGTGTTGCTGAGGTTTCCGAGTCACCGGCGGTGCAGGGGCTGCGAAACCTGAAGAGAAGGGGCCCAGAAAGGAGAAAACCACTGTCCTGCTTCGGAAAGTTTCCAGCGCCTGGAATGCAAGTAAAATTTCCTCGTTGGTGAATAGTTGAGTTTATTATACCGAACCCACTAGGAGGGCTGTCCAAACGGATTTCGGCACCAGCTTGTCCAGCGTCTGAAGTCGAATCTTGTACCGCCACTGAGCCGCTTCGATCAGGGATCCCGGCAATAGTTTGTGAATAGAGCCTGTGGAGAGCTCCACCAAGCAATGCAGTGACTGTGGGGTAACTCGCGTGTTATCCGTCAGGACGGGATTCTGGATGCGCGCAAGAGTCCCCGTCAGTGATTCGCTGAGGGAATAGTTGCGCAGATTCTGAGCTACCTGAGTGTGGAGCTAGAAATCCTTGGTCCGTGCTTCTGTAGAAATATGATGGCAAGGCAACGTAACCTTACCCTTAGTGGCCTCGGAGTGGGCTATTGGGGAGAGGATAGGTGCATTCGCGAATTCCATCAGATACCTGACTATGTGACAGTGTGTTGTCAGCGCAAAGTGCGCGTTTGATCAAGCGTCGAGGTCCTTTGGTGCCGAACTGGTGGGTAGGGCGTCATTGATTTGCGTGAGGAATTTGGGTAGTGCGCTTGTAATACGTTCAGGAACGAACAAACCGCCATCACTGATGGTCACCCCCCGATGGGCGGGCTGCTCGACCGCAAAGATACTCTGAAGGAGCTGGAGGGGGAGCTTCTTAGAAGCCACTGGCGACAGAAAAGGAGTGGACAACCGGACGAGTAGCTGAACAGTGGTGCTTGTCAGGTCCACCGGGAAGAAAATGAAGTTAAGGCCTCTCTCTTGAACCTTGATAAGATTATTCGGCGGCTCTGTGGTGTAGACCTCATATCCGCAGCTCACCGACCCCTCCGTGTGTGTCGCACTTAGGGGAGGTACATACCCCCTCTCCTCCGTGAACGTGGGAGGGGCGAGGGGCTGGGCTTCGTCATTGTGGAACTCCACTGGATTGTCCATGGGAACCGTCCGGAAGCGTGGGGGTTGTGAGGGTACTGGAACAGCCTGGTGCCGTTCCCAGGGTCTGTCAGCCTCCGGTAGAGGTGTGCCCGGTGAGTCAGGACGAGGCGAGCGTGCTGCCGTGCGCGACGAGTGGTGGAAGGAGGGGGAATATGGGAAAGGCTGGGGTGTTATTCCCCTATATGTGCCCCCTCAACAAACGGGGGGGGGGGGGGGGGTTAAAGTCTGCCCTTCTGTCCTCCTCCTCCTCGCCCTGATTGTGGTAGGGTTCCTCCTCGTACTCATCATGGCCGTCCCATCCATGTTCCTTTCCTTCCAGATCTTGAAACCTGACTTCCATATCGCTGGAAAGGGACTTGCGTCGAGCCTCGATTCTGTCCTCTAGGAAACCGAACATCCATAGCATTTTGTCAAGTTTCGTGGCCTTAAACAAGCTTGGTGGTGCAGGCGTCGGGGCTTCCCCGGTAAGAGGCGGTGTTGGGTGGGGGGCAAGCGGCTCATATCGGTGGCTGAGCGGGTCCACGGACGATAAAATCGTAAGTGCCCGCTCATAGGCCGGAGCTGCTGCATGAGCTGGCTCAGTCATGTTCGTTGCGGTGATGATGACTCCGCAACGTGGGGAGAGGGCATGCGGAGGAACAGTGTCCTGAGTGCCGTAGCGGCTCCCTCGTCCGATGCGGTCCTCATGGATACTGAGAGCAGGCCTGTACCCCCAGGAGTGTATTCCCGCTGAGAGTGGAACTCCTCCTAGTTGGGTGGTAGTATATCCAGTGAGCTGTCCTTCTGCTGTACGAGGAAGTGCGTTCCCAGATCACCGAAGTTGGCTTGTCCTCTGTCAAGCATCTGTAAACCGGAAGTCGAGGGTTCGGCAGGCATTTCGGGGCTAGGGGACCGTGAGGGATGGCTGTTTGTGTGAGCAGGACTAGTCTTGCTAGAGCCTCTGGACGTTTGGGAGGAAAGCCAACCTGTACCGCCTTCTGACTTACTTTTCTCCTTAGCCTTTTTTTCGATTTTCTGAGTGGCGAGGTGGGTTGAGTTGCGAGCCCGGAATTGTAAGGTAGCGTGAGTCACGATGCAAAAAATGTCCTTCTGTCCGATGTGACGTCACTTGTGTATCTCCGTCTCATTGCCCGATATCTGTTTACAGAAGCCTCAAAAGTTGCACTGCCTGGGGTCGCTTTCATGTCCGATAAGCAGATGTCGCACCCCGCTGGCCTTTACACGTGTCTTGCAAAGCAGCTGTAGTTTACAAGTGTTTACAAGTGTAGGAAGACAACAACAGGCCTATTGGCCCAAACTAGGTTGCCTTTTGGTAGCAAGAGTGTTAGTTCTAAAGTAGAACGACTAAGAGGCCTATTGGCCCAAACTAGGTTGCCTTATGGTGGCGAGAGAATTAGTTTTGAAGTAGAACGTCAAAGAGATCTTCATGTGCCATTTCTAATTTCTTTATAACAACAGGAAATAGAACGGTTTAGCTATTTATCGGCGATTTATGTAGAACTTGTCGAGCCGCGACTTAACGTTTCGATTGTATTGCTGTTTACAACCTCCGCTGGAAGTTTGTTCCATTCTTCGACAACTCTATATGTGAAGAAATTGCGCGTGATGTCGAGTGAGAAACGTTTCCCAACGATTTTGTATCCAATGTTCCTAGTCACTCCGTTTGTGTCTAGAGTGAAAAGGCTCGCTCGGTCGACGTTTTCCTTACCCTTCATAATCTTCCAAACTTCTATCATGTCGCCT
>SDVV010002539.1:0-22818 GCA_016164225.1 Gammarus roeselii
ATTGGTTATCACAGCTATCCTGATGCATTGGTTAACACAGCTCTCTTGATGCATTGGGTGATACAGCTCTCCTGTTGCATTGGTTAACACAGCTCCATTGATACATTGGTTAACATAGCTCTCCTGATGCATTGGTTAGCAAAGCTCTCTTGATGCATTGGTTAACACAGCTCTCATGATGCATAGGTTAACACAGTTCTCCTGATGAATTGGATAACACAGCTTTTCTGATGCATTGGTTATTACAGCTCTCATGATGCATTGGTTAACACAGCTTTTCTGATACATTGGTTAACACAGATCTCCTGATGCATTGGTTAACAGCTCTCCTGATGCATTGGGGGACACATCTCTCCTGATGCATTGGTTAACACAGCTCTCCTAATGCATTGGTTAACACAGCTCTCCGGATGCATTGATTAGCACAGCTCTCCTGATGCATTGATTAACACAGCTCTTTTGATGCATTGGTTAACACAGCTCTCCTGATGCATTGGTTAACACAGCTCTCCTAATGCATTGGATAACACATCTCTCCTGATGCATTCGGTAACAGCCCTCTCTTTATGCATTCGTTTACACAGCTCTCATGATGCATTGGTTAACACAGCTCTCATATTGCATTGGGTGCTACAGATCTTTTGATGCATTACTCAACACAGCTCTCCTGATGCTTTGGTTAACACAGCTCTCATGATGCATTTGGTAACACAGCTCTCTTGATGCACTAGTTAAAACAGCTCTTCCGATGCATTGGTTAACACATCTCGTATGATGCATTGGTTAACGCAGCTCTCCTGATGCATCGGTTAACACAGCTCTTATGATGCATTGGTTAACACAGCTCTCACGAGGCATTGGTTAACACAGCTCTCATGATGCATTGAATATCACAGCTCACCTGATGTATTGGTTGACACAGCTCTCACGATGCACTGGTTGAAACAGCTCTCATGATGCATTAGGTAACACAGCTCTCCTGATGTAATAGTTAACACAGCTCTCGTGATGTATTGGGTAACACAGCTCTCCTGATGCATTGGTTAACACAGCTCTCACGATGCATCGGTTAACACAGCTCTCCTGATGCATTGGTTAACACAGCTCACCTGATGCATTAGTTAACCCGGCCTTCCTGATGCGTTTGTTATCACAGCTCTCATGATGCAAGAATTAACATAGCTCTCCTGATGCATTGATTAACACAGCTCTCATGATGCATCGGGTAACACAGCTCTCCTGATGCATTGATTAACACAGCTCTCGTGATGCATTGGTTAACACAGCTCTCCTGATGCATTGCTTAACACAGCTCTCCTGATGCGTTGATTAACACAGCTCTCCTGATGCATTGGTTAACACAGCTTTCATGATGCATTGGCTAACACAGCTCTCTTGATGAATTGGTTATTACAGCTATCCTGATGCATTGGTTAACACAGCTCTCCTGATGCATTGGGTGACACAGCTCTCCTGATGCATTGGTTAACACAGCTCCCCTGATACCTTGGTTAACATAGCTCTCCTGATGCATTGGTTAACAAAAGCTCTCTTGATGCATTGGTTAACACAGCTCTCATGATGCATAGGTTAACACAGTTCTCCTGATGCATTGGTCAATTCAGCTCTCATGATGCATTGGGTAACACAGCTCTCCTGATGAATTGGATAACACAGCTTTTCTGATGCATTGGTTATTACAGCTCTCATGATGCATTGGTTAACACAGCTCTTATGATACATTGGTTAACACAGATCTCCTGATGCATTGGTTAACAGCTTTCCTGATGCATTTGGGGACACAGCTCTCCTGATGCATTGGTTAACACAGCTCTCCTAATGCATTGGTTAACACAGCTCTCCGGAGGCATTGATTAACACAGCTCTCCTGATGCATTGGTTAACACAGCTCTCCTAATGCATTGGTTAACACAGCTCTCCTGATGCATTGGTTAACACAGCTCTCCCAATGCATTGGTTAACACAGCTCTCCTGATGCATTCGGTAACAGACATCTCTTGATGCATTGGTTTACACAGCTCTCATGATGCATTGGTTAACACAGCTCTCATATTGCATTGGGTACTACAGATCTCCTGATGCATTACTTAACACAGCTCTCCTGATGCTTTGGTTTACACAGCTCTCCTGATGCATTGGGTAACACAGCTCTCCTGATGCACTAGTTAAAACAGCTCTTCCGATGCATTGGTTAACACATCTCGTATGATGCATTGGTTAACGCAGCTCTCCTGATGCATCGGTTAACACAGCTCTTATGATGCTTTGGTTAACACAGCTCTCACGAGGCATTGGTTAACACAGCTCTCATGTACATTGAATAACACAGCTCTCCTGATGTACTGGTTAACACAGCTCTCACGATGCACTGGTTAAAACAGCTCGCATTATGCATTGGGTAACACAGCTTCCCTGATGTAATAGTTAACACAGCTCTCATGATGTATTGGGTAACACAGTTCTCCTGATGCATTGGTTAACACAGCTCTCACGATGCATCTGTTAACACAGCTCTCCTGATGCATTGGTTAACACAGCTCTCCTGATGCATTAGTTAACCCGTCCTTCCTGATGCGTTTGTTATCACAGCTCTCATGATGCAAGAATTAACATAGCTCTCCTGATGCATTGATTAACACAGCTCTCATGATACATCGGGTAACACAGCTCTCCTGATGCATTGATTAACACAGCTCTCCTGATGCATTGGTTAAAACAGCTCTCCTGATGCATTGGGTGACACAGCTCTCCTGATGCATTGGTTAACACAGCTCCCCTGATACCTTGGTTAACATAGCTCTCCTGATGCATTGGTTAACAAAAGCTCCTTGATGCATTGGTTAACACAGCTCTCATGATGCATAGGTTTACACAGCTCTCTTGATGAATTGGATAACACAGCTTTCTGATGCATTGGTTATTACAGCTCTCATGATGCATTGGTTAACAGAGCTCTTATGATGCATTGGGTAAAACAGCTCTCCTGATGCATTAGTAATAACAGCTCTGCCGATGCATTGATTAACACAGCTCGTATGATGAATTGGTTAACACAGCTTTCCTGAGGCATTAGTTTACACAGCTCTTCTGATGCATTTGTCAACACAGCTCTCCTGATGCATCAGTTAACGCAGCTCTCATGATGCATTGGCTACCATCGCTCTACTGAGGGTTTGGTTAACACAGCTCTCCTGATGCATTAGTTAACACAGCTCTCATGATGTATTGAGTAACATAGCTCTCCTGATGAATTGGTTAACACAGGTCTCATGATGCATTGGTTAACACAGCTCTCACGATGCATTGGGTAACAGAGCTCTCCTGATGTAATAGTTAACACAGCTCTCATGATGTATTGGGTAACACAGCTTCCCTGATGCATTGGTTAACCCAGCTCTCATGATGCATCGGTTAACACAAGTCTCCTGATGCATTGGTTAACACAGCACTTCTGATGCATTAGTTAACACAGCTCTCTTAATGCATCGGTTAACACAGCTCTCCTAATGCATTGGTTAACACAGCTCTCCTGATGCATTGGTTAACACATCTTTCCTGATGCATTAATTGACACAGCTCCCATGATGCATTGGTTAACACAGCTCTCATGATGCATTGGTTAACACAGCTCTCCTGATGCATTGGTTAACACAGCTATCCTGATGAATTGGATAACACAGCTCTTCTGAGGCATTGGTTAACACAGCTCCCCTGATGCATTGGTTAACACAGCTCTTCTGATGCATTGGTTAACACAGATCTCCTGATGCATTGGTTAACAGCTCTCCTTATGCATTGGGGGACACAGCTCTCCGGATGCATTGATTTGCACAGCTCTCCTGATGCATTGATTAACACAGCTCTTTTGATGCATTGGTTAACACAGCTCTCCTGATGCATTGGTTAACACAGCTCTCCTAATGCATTGGTTAACACAGCTCTCCTGATGCATTCGGTAACAGACCTCTCTTTATGCATTGGTTTACACAGTTCTCATGATGCATTGGTTAACACAGCTCTCATATTGCATTGGGTACTACAGATCTCCTGATGCATTACTTAACACAGCTCTCCTGATGCTTTGGTTAACACAGCTCTCATGATGCATTGGGTAACACAGCTCTCCTGATGCACTAGTTAAAACCGCTCTTCCGATGCATTGGTTAACACATCTCGTATGATGCATTGATTAACGCAGCTCTCCTGATGCATCGGTTAACACAGCTCTTATGATGCATTGGTTAACACAGCTCTCACGAGGCATTGGTTAACACAGCTCTCATGATGCATTGAATAACACAGCTCTCCTGATGCATTGCTTGACACAGCTCTCACGATGCACTGGTTGAAACAGCTCTCATGATGCATTGGGTAACACAGCTCTCCTTATGTAATAGTTAACACAGCTCTCATGATGTATTGGGTAACACAGCTCTCCTGATGCATTGGTTAACACAGCTCTCACGATGAATCGGTTAACACAGCTCTCCTGATGCATTGGTTAACACAGCTCTCCTGATGCATTACTTAACCCGGCCTTCCTGTTGCGTTTGTTATCACAGCTCTCATGATGCAAGAATTAACATAGCTCTCCTGATGCATTGATTAACACAGCTCTCATGATGCATCTGGTAACACAGCTCTCCTGATGCATTGATTAACACAGCTCTCATGATGCATTGGTTAACACAGCTCTCCTGATGCATTCGGTAACAGACATCTCTTGATGCATTGGTTTACACAGCTCTCATGATGCATTGGTTAACACAGCTCTCTTGATGAATTGGTTATCAGAGCTATCCTGATGCATTGGTTAACACAGCTCTCCTGATGCATTGGGTGACACAGCTCTCCTGATGCATTGGTTAACACAGCTCCCCTGATACCTTGGTTAACATAGCTCTCCTGATGCATTGGTTAACAAAAGCTCCTTGATGCATTGGTTAACACAGCTCTCATGATGCATAGGTTTACACAGCTCTCTTGATGAATTGGATAACACAGCTTTCTGATGCATTGGTTATTACAGCTCTCATGATGCATTGGTTAACAGAGCTCTTATGATACATTGGTTAACACAGATCTCCTGATGCATTGGTTAACAGCTCTCCTGATGCATTGGGGGACTCATCTCTCCTAATGCATTGGTTAACACAGCTCTCCGGAGGCATTGATTAACACAGCTCTCCTGATGCATTGGTTAACTCAGCTCGTTCGATGCATTGGTTAACACAGCTCTCCTGATGCATTGGTTAACACAGCTCTCCTAATGCATTGGTTAACACAGCTCCCCTGATGCATTGGTTAACACAGCTCTCCTAATGCATTGGTTAACACAGCTCTCCTGTTGCATTCGGTAACAGACATCTCTTGATGCATTGGTTTACACAGCTCTCATGATGCATTGGTTGACACAGCTCTCATATTGCATTGGGTACTACAGATCTCCTGATGCACTAGTTAAAACAGCTCTTCCGATGCATTGGTTAACCTAGCTCTCACGAGGCATTGGTTAACACAGCTCTCATGTACATTGAATAACACAGCTCTCCTGATGTATTGGTTAACACAGCTCTCACGATGCACTGGTTAAAACAGCTCTCATGATGCATTGGGTAACACAGCTCTCCTGATGTATCGGTTAAAACAGCTCTTATGATGCATTGGTTAACCTAGCTCTCACGAGGCATTGGTTAACACAGCTCTCATGTACATTGAATAACTTAGCTCTCCTGATGTATTGGTTAACACAGCTCTCACGATGCACTGGTTAAAACAGCTCTCATGATGCATTGGGTAACACAGCTCTCCTGATGTAATAGTTAACACATCTCTCATGATGTATTGGGTAACACAGTTCTCCTGATGCATTGGTTAACACAGCTCTCACGATGCATCGGTTAACACAGCTCTCCTGATGCATTGGTTAACACAGCTCTCCTCATGCATTAGTTAACCCGGCCTTCCTGATGCGTTTGTTATCACAGCTCCCATGATGCAAGAATTAACATATCTCTCCTGATGCATTGATTAACACAGCTCTCATGATGCATCGGGTAACACAGCTCTCCTGATGCATTGATTAACACAGCTCTCCTGATGCATTGGTTAAATCAGCTCTCCTGATGCATTGGTTAACACAGCTCTACTGATGCATTCGGTAACACAGCTCTCCTGTAGCATTGGTTAACACAGCTCTCATGATGCATTGGTTAACACAGCTCTCATAATGCATTGGGTACTACAGCTCTCCTGATGCATTAGTTAACACAGTTCGCCTGATGCATTGGTTAACACAGCTCTCATGATGCATTGGGTAAGACAGCTCTCCTGATGCATTAGTAAAAACAGCTCTGCCGATGCATTGATTAACACAGCTCGTATGATGAATTGGTTAACACAGCATTCCTGAGGCATTGGTTTACACAGCTCTCCTGATGCATTTGTCAACACAGCTCTCCTGATGCATCAGTTAACGCAGCTCTCATGATGCATTGGCTACCATCGCTCTAATGAGGGTTTGGTTAACACAGCTCTCCTGATTCATTAGTTAACACAGCTCTCATGATGTATTGAGTAACACAGCTCTCCTGATGAATTGGTTAACACAGCTCTCATGATGCATTGGTTAACATAGCTCTCACGATGCATTGGGTAACAGAGCTCTCCTGTTGTAATAGTTAACACAGCTCTCATGATGTATTGGGTAACACAGCTCTCCTGATGCATTGGTTAACACAGCTCTCATGATGCATCGGTTAACACAAGTCTCCTGATGCATTGGTTAACACAGCTTTTCTGATGCATTAGTTAACACAGCTCTCTTAATGCATAGGTTAACACAGCTCTCTTAATGCATTGGATAACACAGCTCTCCTGATGCATTGTTTAACACATCTCTCCTGATGCATTGGTTGACACAGCTCCCATGATGCATTGGTTAACACAGCTCTCATGATGCATTGGTTAACACAGCTCTCCTGATACATTGGTTAACACAGCTCTCCTGATGCATTGATTAACAACGCTCACCTGATGCATTCGGTAACACAGCTCTCCTGATGCATTCGGTAACACAGCTCTCCTGATGCATTGGTTAACACAGCTCTCATGATGCATTGGTTAACACACCTCTCCAGATGCATTGGTTAACACAGCTCTCATGATGAATTAGGTAACACAGCTCTCCTGGTTCATTGGTTAACACAGCTCTCCTCATGCATTGGTTAACACAGCTCATCTGATGCATCGGTTAACACAGATCTCCTGATGCATTGGTTAACACAGTTCTCCTGATGCATTGGTTAATGCAGCTCTCCTGATGCATTGGTTAACACAGCTCTCCTGATGCATTGGTTAACATAGCTATCCTGATGAATTGGATAACACAGCTCTTCTGAGGCATTGGTTAACACAGCTCTCCTGATGCATTGGTTAACACAGCTCTTCTGATGCATTGATTAACACAGATCTCCTGATGCATTGGTTAACAGCTCTCCTGATGCATTGGGGGACACAGCTCTTCTGATGCATTGGTTAACACAGCTCTCCTAATGCATTGGTTAACACAGCTCTCCGGATGCATTGGTTAACACTGCTCCCCTGATGCATTGGTTAACACAGCTCTTATGATGCATTGGTTAACACAGCTCTCCTGATGAATTGGTTAACACAGCTCTCATAATGCATTGGTTAACACAGCTCTCCTGATGCATTCGGTAACACACCTCTCGTGATGCATTGTTTAACACAGCTCTCATGATGCATTGGTTAACACAGCTCTCATATTGCATTGGGAACTATAGCTCTCCTGATGCATTGGTAACACAGCTCTCCTGATGCTTTGGTTAACAGAGCTCCCATGATGCGTTGGGTAACACAGCTCTCATGAATTAATAGTTAACACAGCTCACATGATGTATTGGGTAACACAGCTCTCCTGATGCATTGGTTAACACAGCTCTCACGATGCATCGGTTAACACAGCTCTCCTGATGCATTGGTTAACACAGCTCTGCTGATGCATTCGGTAACACAGCTCTCCTGAATCATTGGTTAACACAGCTCTCATGATGCATTGGTTAACACAGCTCTCATAATGCATTGGGTACTACAGCTATCCTGATGCATTAGTTAACACAACTCTCCTGATGCATTGTTTTACACAGCTCTCATGATGCATTGGGTAAAACAGCTCACCTGATGCATTAGTTAAAACAGCTCTCCCGAAGCATTGGTTAACACAGCTCAGATGATGCATTGGTTAACATAGCTCTCCTGAGGCATTGGTTTACACAGCTCTCCTGATGCATTTGTTAACACAGCTCTCCTGATGCATCAGTTAACCCAGCTCTCGTGATGCATTGGCTACCACCGCTCTCTTGAGGCATTGGTTAACACAGCTCTCCTGATGCATTAGTTAACACAGCTCTGATGATGTATTGAATAACACAGCTCTCCTGATGCATTGGTTAACACAGCTCATATGATGCATTGGTTGACACAGCTCCCATGATGCATTGGTTAACACAGCTCTCATGATGCATTGGTTAACATAGCTCTCCTGATGCATTGGTTATCACAGTTCTCTTGATGCATTGGTTGAAACAGCTCTCCTAATGCATTAGTTAACACAGCTTTCATGATACATTGGTTAACACAGCTCTCACGATGCATTGGTTAAGACACATCTCATGAGGCATTGGTTTACACAGCTCTCATGATGCATTGGGTAACAGAGCTCTACTGATGTTATAGTAAACAAAGCTCTCATGATGTATTAGGTAACACAGTTCTCCTGATGCATTGGTTAACACAGCTCTCCTGATGCATTGGTTAACACAGCTCTTTTGATGCATTAGTTAACACAGCTCTCCTAATGCATAGGTTAACACAGCACTCCTTATGCATTGGGTAACACAGTTTCCTGATGCATTGGTTAACACATCTCTCATGATTCATTGGTTAACACAGCTGCCATGATGCATCGGTTAACACAGCTCTCATGATGCATTGGTTAACACAGCTCTCCTGATGCATTGGTTAACAGAGCTCTCCTGATGTATTGGTTAACACAGTTCTCCTGATGCATTGGTAACACAGCTTTCCTGAAGCACTAGTTAACACACCTCTCATAATGCATTGGTTAACACATCTCTTCTAATGCATTGGTTACCACAACTCTCCTGATGCATTGGTTGACACAGCTCTTCTGATGCATTGGTTAACACAGTTCTCCTTATGCATTGGTTAACACAGCTTTGATGATGCATTGGTTAACACATCTCTCCTGAAGAATTGGTTAACACAGCTCTCCTAATGCATTGGTTAACACAGCTCTCCTGATGCATTCGGTAACACACCTCTCCTGATGCATTGGTTAACACAGCTCTCATGATGCATTGGTTAACACAGCTCCCTTGATGAATTGGTTAACACAGCTATCCTGATGCATTGGTTAACACAGCTTTCCTGAAGCATTAGTTAACACACCTCTCGAGATGCATTGGTTAACACATCTCTTCTAATGCATTGGTTACCACAACTCTCCTGATGCATTGATTGACACAGCTCTTCTGATGCATTGGTTGACACAGTTCTCCTTATGCATTGGTTAACACAGCTCTCCGGGTGCATTGATCAACACAGCTCTCCTGATGCATTGGTTAACACAGCTCTCCTGATGCATTAGTTAACACAGCTCTCCTGATGCATTGGTTAACCCAGCTCTCCTGATGCATTAGTTAACACAGCTCGCATGATGTATTGGGTAACACTGCTCTCCTGATGCATCGGTTAACACAGCAAGTATGATCCATTGGTTAACTCAGCTCTCATGAGGCATTGTTTAACACAGATCTCATGATGCATTGGATAACACAGCTCTCCCGATATATTGGTTAACAAAGCTCTCATGATGCATTGGGTAACACAGCACTCCTGATTTAATAGTTAACACAGCTCTCATGATGTATTGGGTAACACAGCTCTCCTGATGCATTGATTAACACAGCTCTCACGATGCATCGGTTAACACAGCTCTCCTGATGCATTGGTTAACACAGCTCTCCTGATGCATTAGTTAACCCAGCTCTCCTGATGCGTTTGTTATCAAAGCTCTCATGATTCAAGGATTAACACAGCTCTCCTGATGCATTGATTAACACAATTCTCATGATGCATCGGTTAACACAGCTCTCCTGATGCATTTATTAACACAGCTCTCCTGATGCATTGGTTAACACAGCTCTCCTGATGCATTGGTTAACACAGCTCTCCTGATGCATTCGGTAACACAGCTCTCCTAAATCTTTGGTTAACACAGCTCACATGATGCATTGGTTAACACAGCTCTCATAATGCAATGGGTACTACAGCTCTCCTGATGCATTAGTTAACACAACTCTCCTGATGCATTGGTTTACACAGCTCTCATGATGCATTGGGTAAAACAGCTCACCTGATGCATTAGTTAAAACAGCTCTCCCGATGCATTGGTTAACACAGCTCAGATGATGCATTGGTTAACACAGCTCTCCTGAGGCATTGGTTTACACAGCTCTCATGATGCATTTGTTAACACAGCTCTCCTGATGCATCAGTTAACACAGCTCTCATGATGCATTGGCTACCACCGCTCTCTTGAGGCATTTGTTAACACAGCTCTCCTGATGCATTAGTTAACACAGCTCTCATGATGTATTGAATAACACAGCTCTCCTGATGCATTGGTTAACGCAGCTCAAATGATGCATTGGTTGACACAGCTCCCATGATGCATTGGTTAACACATCTCTCATGATGCATTGGTTAACATAGCTCTCCTGATGCATTGGTTATCACAGCTCTCTTGATGCATTGGTTAAAACAGCTCTCCTAATGCATTAGTTAACACAGCTTTCATGATACATTGGTTAACACAGCTCTCATGATGCATTGGTTAAGACACATCTCATGAGGCATTGGTTAACACAGCTCTCATGATGCATTGGTTAACAGAGCTCTCCTGATGTAATAGTAAACAAAGCTCTCATGATGTATTGGGTAACACAGTTCTCCTGATGCATTGGTTAACACAGCTCTCCTGATGCATTGGTTAACACAGCTCTTCTGATGCATTAGCTAACACAGCTCTCCTAATGCATAGGTTAACACAGCTCTCCTTATGCATTGGTTAACACAGCTCTCCTGATGCATTCGGTAACACACCTCTACTGATGCATTGGTTAACACAGCTCTCATGATGCATTGGTTAACACAGCTCTCATATTGCATTGGTTAACACAGCTCTCCTGATGCATTCGGTAACAGACCTCTCTTGATGCATTGGTTTACACACCTCTCATGATGCATTGGTTAACACAGCTCTCATATTGTATTGGGTACTACAGATCTCCTGATGCATTACTTAACACAGCTCTCTTGATGCTTTGGTTGACTCAGCTCTCATGATGCATTGGATAACACAGCTCTCCTGATGCACTACTTAAAACAGCTTTTCCGATGCATTGGTTAACACATCTCGTATGATGTATTGGATAACACAGTTCTCCTGATGCATTGTTTAACACAGCTCTCACGAGGCATTGGTTAAAACAGCTCTCATGATGCATTGAATAACACAGCTCTCATGATGCATTGGGTAACACAGCTCTCCTGATGAATTGATTAACACAGCTATCCTGATGCATTGGTTAAAACAGCTCTCCTGATGCATTGGTT
This sequence comes from Gammarus roeselii, assembly GCA_016164225.1. Lineage (NCBI taxonomy): Eukaryota > Metazoa > Arthropoda > Malacostraca > Amphipoda > Gammaridae > Gammarus > Gammarus roeselii. The sequence goes on from SDVV010002539.1 coordinate 11,743, forward strand.
AACACAGCTCTACTGATGCATTCGGTAACACAGCTCTCCTGATGCATTGGTTAACACAGCTCTACTGATGCATTCGGTAACACAGCTCTCCTGTAGCATTGGTTACCACAGCTCTCATGATGCATTGGTTAACACAGCACCCATAATGCATTGGGTACTACAGCTCTCCTGATGCATTGGTTAACACAGCTCGCCTGATGCATTTGTTAACACAGCTCTCATGGTGCATTGGGTGAAACAGCTCTCCTGATGCATTAGTAAAAACAGCTCTGCCGATGCATTGATTAACACAGCTCGTATGATGCATTGGTTAACACAGCTTTATTGAGGCATTGGTTTACACAGCTCTCCTGATGCATTTGTCAACACAGCCCTCCTGATGCATCAGTTAACACAGCTCTCATGATGCATTGGCTCCCATCGCTCTACTGAGGGTTTGGTTAACACAGCTCTCCTGATGCATTAGTTAACACAGCTCGCGTGATGCATTGGTTAACACAGCTCTCCTGATGCATTGGTTAACAGAGCTCACCTGATGCATTGGGTGACACAGCTCTCCTGATGCATTGGTTAACACAGCTCGCCTGATACATTGGTTAACACAGCTTTCCTGATGCATTACTTAACACTTCTCCCATGATGCATTGGTTAACACATCTCTCCTAATGCATTGGTTAACACAGCTCTCCTGATGCATTGGTTAACACAGCTCTCCTGATGCATTGGTTAACACAGTTCTCCTTATGCATTGGTTACCACATCTTTAATGATGCATTGGTTAACACAGCTCTCATGATGAATTAGTTAACACAGCTATCCTGATGCATTGGTTGACACAGCTCTCCTGATACATTGGTTAATACAGCTCTCCTGATGCATTGATTAACAACGCTCACCTGATGCATTCGGTAACACAGCTCTCCTGATGCATTCGGTAACACAGCTCTCCTGATGCATTGGTCAAAACAGGTATCCTGATGTATTGGATAACACAGCTCTTCTGAGGCATTGGTTAACACAGCTCTCCTGATGCATTGGTTAACACAGATCTCCTGATGCATTGGTTAACAGCTCTCCTGATGCATTGGGGGACACAGCTCTTCTGATGCATTGGTTAACACAGCTCTCCTAATGCATTGGTTAACACAACTCTCCGGATGCATTGGTTTACAAAGCTCTCCTGATGCATTGGTTAACACAGCTCTTCTGATGCATTGGATAACACAGCTCCCCTGATGCATTTGTTAACAAAGCTCTTCTGATGCATTGGTTAACGCAGCTCTCCTGAGGCATTGGTTAACGCAGCTCCCCTGATGCATTAGTTAACACATCTCGCATGATGTATTGGGTAACACAGCTCGCCTGATGCATCGGTTAACACAGCTAGTATGCTTCATTGGTTAACTCAGCTCTCATGAGGCATTGGTAAACACAGATCTCATGATGCATTGGATAACACAGCTCTCCAGATGTATTGGTTAACAACGCTCTCATGATGCATTGGGTAACACAGCTCTCCTGATTTAATAGTTAACACAGCTCTCATGATGTATTGGGTAACACAGCTCTCCTGATGCATTGGTTAACACAGCTCTCACGATGCATCGGTTAACACAGCTCTCCTGATGCATCGGTTAACACAGCTCTCTTGATGCATTAGTTAACCCAGCTCTCCTGATGCGTTTGTTATCACAGCTCTCATGATTCAAGAATTAACACAGCTCTCCTGATCCATTGATTAACACAGCACTCATGATGCATCGGTTAACACAGCTCTCCTGATGCATTGATTAACACAGCTCTCCTGATGCATTGGTTAACACAGCTCTCACGAAGCATCAGTTAACACAGCTCTCCTGATGCATTGGTTAACACAGCTCATATGATGCATTGGTTGACACAGCTCCCATGATGCATTGCTTAACACAGCTCTCATGATGCTTTGGTTAACATAGCTCTCCTGATGAATTGGTTATCACAGCTCTCCTGATGCATTGGTTAAAACAGCTCTCCTAATGCATTAGTTAACACAGCTTTCATGATACATTGGTTAACACAGCTCTCACGATGCATTGGTTAAGACACATCTCATGAGGCATTGGTTAACACAGCTCTCATGATGCATTGGGTAACAGAGCTCTCCTGATATAATAGTAAACAAAGCTCTCATGATGTATTGGGTAACACAGTTCTCCTTATGCATTGGTTAACACAGCTCTCCTGATGCATTGGTCAACACAGCTCTTCTGATGCATTAGTTAACACAGCTCTCCTAATGCATAGGTTAACACAGCTCTCCTTATGCATTGGTTAACACAGCTCTCCTGATGCATTGGTTAACACATCTCTCATGATGCATTAGTTAACGCACCTCTCATGATGCATTGGTTAACACATCTCTTCTAACGCATTGGTTACCACAGCTCTCCTGATGCATTGGTTGACACAGCTCTTCTGATGCATTGGTTATTACAGTTCTCCTTATGCGTTGGTTAACACAGCTTTAATGATGCATTGGTTAACACAGCTCTCCTGATGAGATGGTTAACACAGCTCTCCTAATGCATTGGTTAACACAGCTCTCCTGATGCATTCGGTAACACACCTCTCCTGATGCATTGGTTAACACAGCTCTCATGATGCATTGGTTAACACAGCTCTCATATTGCATTGGGTACTACAGCTCTCCTGATGCATTAGTTAACACAGCTCTCTGATGCTTTGGTTAACACAGCTCTCCTGATGCATTCGGTAACACACCTCTCCTGATGCATTGGTTAACACATCTCGTATGATGCATTGGTTAACGCAGCTCTTCTTAGGCATTGGTTAACACAGCTCTCCTGATGCATTGGTTACCCAGCTCTCCTGATGAATTAGTTAACACAGCTCTCATGATGTATTGGGCAACACAGCTCTCCTGATGCATCGGTTAACAAAGCTCTTATGATGCCTTGGTTAACACAGCCCTCATAAGGCATTGGTTAACACAGCTCTCATGATGCATTGGATAACACAGCTCTCCTGATGTATTGGTTAACACATCTCACATGATGCATTGGGTAACACATCTCTCCTGATGTAATAGTTAACACAGCTCTCATGATGTATTGGTTAACACAGCTCTCCTGATGCATTGGTTACCCAGCTCTCCTGATGAATTAGTTAACACAGCTCTCATGATGTATTGGGCAACACAGCTCTCCTGATGCATCGGTTAACAAAGCTCTTATGATGCCTTGGTTAACACAGCCCTCATAAGGCATTGGTTAACACAGCTCTCATGATGCATTGGATAACACAGCTCTCCTGATGTATTGGTTAACACATCTCACATGATGCATTGGGTAACACATCTCTCCTGATGTAATAGTTAACACAGCTCTCATGATGTATTGGTTAACACAGCTCTCCTGATGCATTGGTTACCCAGCTCTCCTGATGAATTAGTTAACACAGCTCTCATGATGTATTGGGCAACACAGCGATGTATTGGTTAACACATCTCACATGATGCATTGGGTAACACATCTCTCCTGATGTAATAGTTAACACAGCTCTCATGATGTATTGGTTAACACAGCTCTCCTGATGCATTGGTTACCCAGCTCTCCTGATGAATTAGTTAACACAGCTCTCATGATGTATTGGGCAACACAGCTCTCCTGATGCATCGGTTAACAAAGCTCTTATGATGCCTTGGTTAACACAGCCCTCATAAGGCATTGGTTAACACAGCTCTCATGATGCATTGGATAACACAGCTCTCCTGATGTATTGGTTAACACATCTCTCACGATGCATTGGTTAACACAGCTCTCTTGATGAATTGGTTAACACAGCTATCCTGATGCATTGATTAACACAGCCCTCATGATGCATTCGGTAACACAGCTCTCCTGATGCATTGGTTAACAGTGCTCTCATGATGCATTGGTTAACAGACCTCTCCTGATGCAGTGGTTAACACAGCTCTCATGATGCATTAGTTAACACAGCTCTCCTCATGCATTGGTTAACACAGCTCTCCTGATGCATTGGTTAACAAAACTCTCCTGATGCATTGGTTAACACAGCTCTCATGATGCATAGGTTAACACAGTTCTCCTGATGCATTGGTTAATACAGCTCTCCTGATGCATTAGTTAACACAGCACTCCTGATGCATTGGTTAACACAGCTCTCCTGATGAATTGTGTAACACAGCTCTTCTGATGCAATGGTTAACACAGCTCTCCTGATGCATTGGTTAACACAAATCTTCTGATGATTGGGTAACACAGATCTCCTGATGCATTGGTTAACAGCTCTCCTGATGCATTGGGGAACACAGCTCTCCTGATGCATTGGTTAACAAAGCTCCCATAATACATCGGTTAACACAGCGCTCAGGATACATTGGTTAACACAGCTCTCTTGATGCATTGGCTAACAGAGCTCTCCTGATTTATTGGTTAACACAGTTCTCCTGATGCATTGGTTAACACAGCTTCATGATGCATTGGGTAACACAGCTCTCTTGATGAATTGGTTAACACAGCTATCCTGATGCATTGGTTAACACGGCTCTCCTGATGCATTGGTTTACACAGTTCTCCTTATGCATTGGTTAACACAGCTTTAATGATGCATTGGTTAACACTGCTCTCTTGATGAATTGGTTAACACAGCTCTCCTGATGCATTGGTTAACACAGCTCTTCTGATGCATTGGTTAACACAGCTCCCCTGATGCATTGGTTATCACAGCTCTTCTGATGCATTGGTCAACACAGCTCTCCTGATGCATTCGGTAACACACCTCCCCTGATGCATTGGTTAACAGAGATCTCATGATGCATTGGTTAACACAGCTCTCATATTGAATAGGGTACTACAGCTCTCCTGATGCATTAGCTAGCACAGCTCTCCTGATGCTTTGATTAACACAGCTCTCATGATGCATTGGGTAACACAGCTCTCCTGATGCACTAGTTAAAAACAGCTCTTCCGATGCATTAGTCAACACATCTCGTATGATGCATTGGTTAACACAGCTACAATGAGGCATTGGTTAACAAAGCTCTCCCGATTCATTGGTTAACCCATCTCTCCTGATGCATTAGTTAACACAGCTCTCATGATGTAATAGTTAACACAGCTCTCATGATGTATTGGGTAACACAGCTCTCCTGATGCATTGGTTAACACAGCTTTCACATGCATTAGTTAACCCAGCTCTCCTGATGCGTTTGTTATCACAGCTCTCATGATGCAAGAATTAACACAGCTCTCCTGATGCATGGATTAACACAGCTCTCATGATGCATCGGTTAAAACAGCACTCATGATGCATTGATTAACACAGCTCACATGATGCAATGGTTAACACAGCTCTCCTGATGCATTGCTTAACACAGCTCTCCTCATGCATTCGGTAACACAGCTCTTCTGAAGCACTGGTTAACACAGCTCTCATATTGCATAGGTTAACACAGCTCTCATAATGCATCGGGTACTACAGATCTCCTGATGAATTAGTTAACACAGCTCTCCTGATGCATTGGTTAACGCAGCTCTCATGATGCATTGGGTAAAGCAGCTCTCCTGATGCCTTAGTTAAAACAGCTCGCCTGATGCATTGGTCAACACAGCTCGTACGATGCATTGGTTAACACAGCTCTCCTGAGGGATTGGTTTACACTGCTCTCCTGATGCATTTGCTAACACAGCTCTCCTGATGCATCAGTTAACACAGCTCTCATGATAATTTGGCTACCACCGCTCCAATGAGGCATTGGTTAACACAGCTCTCATGATGCATTGGATAACACTGTTCTCCTGATGTATTGATTAACACAGCTCTCATGATGCATTGGGTAACACATCTCTCCTGATGTAATAGTTAACACAGCTCTCATGATGTACTGGGTAACACAGCTCTCCTGATGCATTGGTTAACACAGCTCCAACGATGAATCGGTTAACACAGCTCTCATGATGCATTGGTTAACACAGCTCTCCTGATGCATTAGTTAAAACAGCTCTCCTAATGCGTGTGTTATCACAGCTCTAATGATGCAACAATTAGCACAGCTCTCCTTATGCACTGATTAACACAGCTCTAATGATGCATCGGTTAACACAGCTATCCTGATGCATTTATTAACACAGCTATCCTGATGCATTTATTAACACAGCTCTCCTGATGCATTGGTTAACACAAATCTCCTAATGCATTGGTTAACACAGCTCTCATGATGCATTGGTTAACACAGCTATCCTGATGCATTCGGTAACACAGCTCTCCTGAAGCATTGGTTAACACAGCTCTTATGTTGCATTGGTTAACACAGCCCTCATAATGTATTGGGTACTACAGCTCTCCTGATGCTCTAGTTAACACAGCTCTCCTGATGCATTGGTTAACACAGCTCTCATGATGCATTGGGTAAAACAGCTCTCCTGATGCATTAGTTAAAACAGCTCTTCCGATGCATTGGTTAACACAGCTCGTATGATGCATTGGTTAACACAGCTCTTCTGAGGCATTGGTTTACACAGCTCTCCTGATGCATTTGTTAACACAGCTCTCCTGACGCATCAGTTAACACAGCTCTCATGATGTATTTAGTAACACAGCTCTCCTGATGCATTGGTTAACACAGCTCATATGATGCATTGGTTAACACAGCTCCCATGATGCATTAGTTAACACAGCTCTCATGATGCATTGGTTAACATAGCTCTTCTGGTGCATTGGTTATCACAGCTCTCCTGACGCATTGGTTAAAACAGCTCTCCTGATGCATTAGTAACCACAGCTTTCATGATACATTGGTTAACACAGCTCTAACGATGCATTGGTTAACACAGCTCGCATGATGCATTGGTTAACACAGCTCTCCTGATGCATTGGTTAACCGAGCTCTCCTGATGCATTGGTTAACACAGTTCTCCTGATGCATTGGTTAACACAGCTTTCATGATGCATTGGTTAACACAGCTCTCTTGATGAATTGGTTAACACAGCTATCCTGATGCATTGCTTAACACAGCTCTCCTGATGCCTTGGGTGACACAGCTCAGCTGATGCATTGGTTAACAAAAGCTCTCTTGATGCATCAGTTAACACAGCTCTCATGATGCATTGGCTACCACCGCTCTCCTGAGGCATTGGTTAACAAAAGCTCTCCTGATGCATTAGTTAACACAGCTCTCACGATGCATTGGTTAACACAGCTCTCTTGATGAATTGGTTAACACAGCTATCCTGATGCATTGGTTAACACAGCTTTCATGATGCATTGAGTAACACAGCTCTCCTGATGCATTGGTTAACACAGCTCTCATGATGCATCGGTTAACACAACTCTCCTGATGCATTGGTTAACACAGCTCGTCTGATGCATTAGTTAACACAGCTCTCCTAATGCATAGTTCAACACAGCTCTCCTTATGCATTGGTTAACACAGCTCTCCTGGTGCATTGGTTAACACATCTCTCCTGAAGCATTGGTTAACACAGCTCCCATGATGCATTGGTTAACACAGCTCTCATGATGCATTAGTTAACACAGCTCTCATGATGCATTGTTTAACCGAGCTCTCCTGATGCATTGGTTAACACAGTTCTCCTGATGCATTGGTTAACACAGCTTTCATGATGCATTGGTTAACACAGCTCTCTTGATGAATTGGTTAACACAGCTATCCTGATGCATTTGTTAACACAGCTCTCCTGGTACCTTGAGTGACACAGCTCTGCTGATGCATTGGTTAACACAGCTCTCCTGATACATTGGTTAACACAGCTTTCCTGAAGCATTAGTTAACATATCTCACACGATGCATTGGTTAACACAGCTCTCTTGATGAATTGGTTAATACAGCTATCCTGATGCATTGGTTAACACAGCTCTCATGATGCATTGGTTAACACACCTCTCATGATGCAGTGGTTAACACAGCTCTCATGATGCATTAGTTAACACAGTTCTCCTGGTGCATTGGTCAACACAGCTCTCCTGATGCATTGGTTAACAAAGCTCTTTTGATGCATTGGTTACACAGCTTCCCTGATGCATTGGTTAACGCAGCTCTCCTGATGCATTGGTTAACACAGCTCCATGATGCATTGGGTAACACAGCTCTCCAAATGCACTAGTTAAGACAGCTCTTCCGATGCATTGGTTAACACATCTCGTATGATGCATTGGTTAACGCAGCTCTCCCGATTCATTGGTTAACACAGTTTTCCTGATGCATTGGTTAACCCAGCTCTCCTGATGCATTAGTTAAAACAGCTCGCATGATGTATTGGGTAATACAGCTCTCCTGATGCATCGGTTAACACAGCTCCTATGATTCATTGGTTAACACAGCTCTCATGAGGCATTGGTTAACACAGCTCTCATGATGCATTGGATAACACAGCTCTCCTGTTGTATTGGTTAACACAGCTCTCATGATGCATTGGGTAACACAGCTCTCCTGATTTAATAGTTAACACAGCTCTCATGATGTATTGGTTAACACAGCTCTCCTTATGCATTGGTTAACACAGCTCTCCTGATGCATTGGTTAACACAGCTCTCCTGATGCATTCCGTAACACAGCTCTCCTGAAGCATTGGCTAACACAGCTATCATGATGCATTGGTTAACACAGCTCTCATAATGCATTGGATACTACAGCTCTCCTGATGCATTAGTTAACACATCTCTCCTGATGAATTGGTTAACACAGCTCTCATGATGCATTGGGTAAATAGCTCACCTGATGCAATAGTTAAAACAGCTCTCCCGATGCATTGGCTAACACAGCTCGTATGATGCATTGGTTGACACAGCTCTCCTGAGGTATTGGTTTACACAGCTCTCCTGATGCATTTGTTAACACAGCTCTCCTTATGCATCAGTTAACACAGCTCTCATGATGCATTGGCTACCACCGCTTTCTTGAGGCATTGGTTAACACAGCTCTCATGATGCATTAGTTAACACAGCTCTCATGATGTATTGAGTAACACAGCTCGCCTGATGCATTGGTTAACACAGCTCATATGATGCATTGGTTGACACAGCTCCCATGATGCATTTATTAACACAGCTCTCATGATCCATTGGTTAACATAGCTCTCCTGATGCATTGGTTATCACAGCTCGCCTGATGCATTGGTTGAAACAGCTCTCCCGATGCATTAGTTAACACAGCTTGCATGATAAATTGGTTAACACAGCTATCACGATGCAATGGTTAAGACAGCTCTCATGAGGCATTGGTTAACCCAACTCCCATGATGAATTGGGTAACACAGCTCTCTTGATGTAATAGTAAACAAAGCTCTCATGATGCATTGGTTAACATAGCTCTCCTGATGCATTGGTTATCACAGCTCGCCTGATGCATTGGTTAACACAGCTCTCATGATGCATTGGGTAGATAGCTCACCTGATGCATTAGTTAAAACAGCTCTCCCGACACATCTCTCATGATGCATCGGTTAACACAACTCTCCCGATGCATTGGTTAACACAGCTCTTTTGATGCATTAGTTAACACAGCTCTCCTAATGCATAGGTTAACACTGCTCTCCTTATGAATTGGTTAACACAGCTCTCTTGATGCATTTTTTAGCACATCTCTCCTGAAGCATTGGTTAACACAGCTCCTATGATGCATCGGTTAACACAGCTCCCATGATGCATTGAGTAACACAGCTCCCCTGATGCATTGGTTAACCGAGCTCTCCTGATTTATTGGTTAACACAGTTCTCCTGATGCATTGGTTAACACAGCTTCATGATACTTTGGTTAACACAGCCCTCTTGATGAATTGGTTAACACAGCTATCCTGATGCATTGGTTAACACAGCTCTCCTGATGCATTGGATGACTCAGCTCTCCTGAAGCATTGGTTAACACAGCCTACCGAATACATTGGTTAACACAACTTACCTGAAGCATTAGTTAACACATCTCTCATGATGCATTGGTTAACACATCTCTCCTTATGCATTGTTTAACACAGCTCTCCTGATGCGTTGGTTAACACAGCTCTCCTGATGCATTGGTTAACACAGTTCTCCCTATGCATTGGTTAACACAGCTCTCCTGATGCATTAGGTAACACACCTCTCCTGATGCATTGGTTAACACAGCTCTCATGATGCATTGGCTAACACAGCTCTCATATTGAATTGGGAACTACAGCTCTCCTGATACATAATTTATCACAGCTCTCCTGATGCTCTGATTAACACAGCGCTCATGATGCATTGGGTAACACAGCTCTCCTGAAGCATTGATTAACACAGCTCTCCTGATGAATTCGGTAACACAGCTCTCCTGAAGCATTGGTTAACACAGCTCTCCTGATGCATTGGTTTACGCAGCTCTCATGATGCATTGGGTAAAACAGCTCTTCTGATGCCTTAATTAAAACAGCTCTTCCGATGCATTGGTCAACACATCTCGTATGATGCATTGGTTAACGCAGCTCTCCTGAGGCATTGGTTAACACAGCTCTCCTGATTCTTTGGTTAACCCATCTCTCCTGATGCATTAGTTAACACAGCTCTCATGATGTATTGGGTAACACAGCTCTCCTGATGCATCGGTTAACACAGCTCTTATGATGCATTGGTTAACATAGCTCCCATGAGGCATTGGTTAACACAGCTCTCCTGAGGCATTGGTTTACACAGCTCCCCTGATGCATTTGTTGACACAGCTTTCCTGACGCATCAGTTAACACAGCTCTCATGATGTATTGAGTAACACAGCTCTCCTGATGCATTGGTAAACACAGCTCATATGATGCATTGGTTAACACAGCTCCCATGATGCATTAGTTAACACAGCTCTCATGATGCATTGGTTAACATAGCTCGTCTGGTGCATTGGTTATCACAGCTCTCCTGACGCATTGGTTAAAACAGCTCTCCTGATGCATTAGTTACCACAGCTTTCATGATACATTGGTTAACACAGCTCTAACGATGCATTGGTTAACACAGCTCGCATGATGCATTAGTTAACACAGCTCTCCTGATGCATTGGTTAACCGAGCTCTCCTGATGCATTGGTTAACACA
>SDVV010002540.1:0-22816 GCA_016164225.1 Gammarus roeselii
CATACATACATACGTACATACATACATACATACATACATACATACATACATACATACATACATACATACATACATACATACATACATACATACATACATACATACATACATACATACATACATACATACATACATACATACATACATACATACATACATACATACATACATACATACATATATACACAGTTGATGACCAAGGCGAGCGAAGATAGGCCTAATGTTCTGCAAAAAACAAGCATGTAACCGCATTATAATAGCTAGCTGCATGCCGGGATTGGAGTCAGTGTTACGTGGAGAATAAGTGGAGGCACGCGTTTCATCTTAGAGCTGATAAAATTAATGTTCACGTCTCAAAAAATTACTTACAAGTGTTGGATGAAAAAATCTCCGGAGATGATTGGGCTTGGTTCGAAGATATATTGACTTCTGATGGAGATATTAATTATCTACAAATGCGTAGAACAAGAATCATATGAGGGGGAAATATTATTCATAGATAGTTGAAGAAAATAGGAAGCATGATTTGGGTAACTGATTTCGATACATTTCAGTCGTATGTAACAGAGTTCAAAGAAAATAAGAAGGTAAATCTTGAACTTGATATGATCCAAGCAGAAAAACTTCACAAGTGTTATAAAACTGAGGTTGTGGAAAATAAATTTTACCCATGATAAAAAACAAATCTGGAGCGTATGCAGCAATTTCTTCGGAAAAATATCGGACTTACATTGAATTGGAGAAGATTCGAATAATTAAAGTTCACTGAGAAGAGGAACTACATTTATGGACGCACGGGGATTGAACAGCCTTCGGTATTGGTATCAAAGATATGACGGACTTTATGAAGAATTTTGAGAGGAAACTGAAACCTAGTAATGATGGGTATGGTTGGATGTACGAACCATGTTGTTACAAATTCAAAACAACGAGGTAGAAAGTATTGATGTACACAGCAAGATCTGGAATTGTTAAAAATGAAACATTATAAAACCATGTATATATTTAATCAACCGTTTATATTATCCTAAAACTCAGGGGTTAAGCAATGAATTGCAAACATCGTTTCGGTCGGAGGTAACATCGAATTGTCTAAATCGTTAGGAGAATATGTTTCAAGGCGTGAAACGATACCCATACACCTATCTCTAGGTAAATGATCAAGATGTGTTACAGATTAGTAGAATATAAATCAGAGTCCAACCAGATCATGCTCATTCAAGTTTGTGATTCTGTTGTGGAAGAATGGGGTATATCTTGAAATATCGTTTGTTCGAAAGTAATGGGGTAACAGAGGTCTGTTCTCTGAGCATAAAAGAAATAAAACTGAATAAATATAAATTCATCAGTAATGTGTGGCAACATCTGATACGAAGTCATCGTCAAGAATATGAAAATTATAGGAAAGAAAAGGGAAATCAGACGTGCAAGTCGTCATAAGAAGAAGTGTCAGGAGATATTGAAGTAAATGTTGTAGACCTAGTATGAAACGAAGTGATCGTTTGTATGAAGTTGGAAACAAAAATGAATTACTTGTAACATTCAATCCCTCTAAGTTTGAAAATGGGGTCCTCTGTGCTAACCAATATGGGTCAAGAGTGACAAAGAAATAAATAACATATATGTTAAAGTTATATTTAGAGTCGTGTGGAGGGGTTTATTTGTATATAACAATTATTGGAAGGTTAGATTAGGTCAGGTTTTTGATGGGTATGAATAACATGTAAATGTGATGTAGAATTGTGTCAAATCATAAATCAAGATTCATGTGAAAAATAGCTATAACAATCAAACAGCGATGTGAAAACGGATAACATTTGCTAGATCAAAATTGGAAGTGTGTATCAAAACTGCAAAGGATAAATCAAAACGTAGAGTCGAGTGGAGATTTTTCGTTATGCATTAACCCTAAAACACTGAAAAAAAAGCATATGCAAGCATGAAAAATCGATCGATAATACATAATTCTTGGAAACAATAGGTTAGGTTAGGTTATGATGATTAGTTCTTTCAACCAAACATGCCGTGAAGCTGATCCACGTTGAATATCTTGTAACACAAGTAGGAAAGTTGTTCAAATGAAAATAAAATCACAGATCGGAGGTAAAAATGCCACAGATGTTAACCGCCCCTGTATATGCATACAAATGTGTGTATTTGTCTACATTGTGTGTGATATTAAAAAAAAAGATACGTAAAATAGAGCCACGTGGTGGGATCTGATATAAATATTGATATAAATGAAGTAACTGTTCCAATATAACTATGTACAGATTATATAAATATAATCTAAATTTTGTTTCATTAGCCACAAACATACGGATTGAAAATTCGTGAACGTATCTGAGCCTACTATTTGATTCTGAACGCTGTGTTCTGATGAAACTCTGAAAATATATACATACAAGGGAAGAAACGGATGGATTTAAGCAAATACTAAAGCTTATGCTCTTTGTTAATAAACCACGTACATAATTCCGAATTCCACTAATCCGTATTTTGGTCAACATACCTGAATTAGATAACGATCGAGCAACGACATTCTGTTACAACGGTAACTACATCGTTCAATAATACCATAAATAAAAAATGATCCAGCAATACAAACCCATTGAAATAACAGAGGTGCTTACGATACTAAATACCAAGATATAAAATTATTCTTCCTATCACAACGCTATAAGTGTCACTAAATTAAAAAACCTAATGCTTGAGCAAAGACTCTCAATAAATGCCCAAACGAATTTGCATCACAACGCTATAAGCGCAACCAAATAATACGATGCACTATTAAAAAGAATTCCATCCTGCATATACAGCTAAACCAATATGTACGAGGGTAACATCTCTCGGGAATAAGCCAACAAAAGTAACTATAAATCATACAATTATGCCTACCCTTTACAATATCTATTTACAAACCATTAATAATCATAACCAAACAATATTCACCAGGGCGTTTTCGGTGAGGGCGTTTTCGTACGCCCTATCCCGCGCACCCGACTCCACTCCCCCTACCCACCATTCAGGGCACGTTTCGTACCCCCTATCTCCAGGGCAAATTGGTACCGCGGATCTCCAGGACATGTTTCGTACCGCGGATCTCCAGGGCTCGTTTCGTACAGTTATGCACTACTCTTGCATGATGGGCAGAGACACCGTTGCACGATGGAGTAAAAATACCCTTGCATGCTGGAGGAAGGACATCCTTGCACGATGGAGGAGAGACACCCTTGCATGCTGGAGGAGAGACACCGTTGCACGGTGAAGGAGAGACACCCTTGCAAGATGGAGGAGAAACACCGTTGCAAGATGGAGGAGAGACACCCTCGCTCAGTGTAGGAGAGACTCCCTTGCATGCTGGTGGAGAGACACCGTTGCACGATGAAGACGAGACAACTTTGCACGATGGAGGAGAAATACCCTTGCATGCTGGAGGAAAGACACTCTTGCACGGTGGAGGAGAGACACCCTCGCACGATGTAGGAGAGACTCCCTCGCTCAATGGAGGAGAGACACCCTTGCATGCTTGAGGAGAGACAACGTTGCACGATGGAGGAGAGACACCCTGGCATGCTGGAGCAGAGACCCCGTTGCACGAAAGAAAAGAGACACTCTTGCACGATGGAGGAGAGTCATCCTTACATGCTGGAGGAGAGACACCCTTGCTCGATGGAGGAGAGACACCGTTGCACGACGGAGGAGAGACACACTTGCACGATGAAGAAGAGACACCCTTGCACGATGGAGGAGAAACATCCTTGCACGACGAAGGAGAGACACCCATGCACGATGGAAGAGAGACACCCTTGCACGATGGAGGAGAGACACCCTTGCACGATGGAGGAGAGACACCCTTGCGCGATTGAGGAGAGACACCCTTGCACGATGGGGGAGAGATACACTTGCACGATAGAGAAGAGACACGCTTGTACGATGTAAAAGAGACACCCTCGCACGATGGAGGAGAGACACCCTTGCACGATGGAGGAGAGACACCCTTGTACGATGGAGGAGAGACACACTTGCACGATGGAGGAGAGACACGCTTGTACGATGTAGAAGAGACACCCTTGCACGATGGAGGAGAGACACCCTTGCACGATGTAGGAGGACACCCTTGCACGATGGAGGAGAGACACCCTTGCGCAATGGAGGAGAGACACCTTTACACGATGGGGGAGAGACACACTTGCACGATGGAGAAGAGACACGCTTGTACGATTTAGAAGAGACACCCTTGCACGATGGAGGAGAGACACCCTTGCACGATGGTGGAGAAACACCCTTGCACGATGTAGGAGGACACCCTTGCACGATGGAGGAGAGACACCCTTGCGCGATGGAGGAGAGACACTCTTACACGATGGGGGAGAGACACACTTGCACGATGGAGGAGAGACACCATTGCGCGATGGAGGAGAGACACCCTTACACGATGGGGGAGAGACACACTTGCACGATGGAGGAGAGACACCCTTGTACGATGTAGAAGAGACACCCTTGCACGATGGAGGAGAGACACCCTTGCTCGATGTAGGAGCTACACCGTTGCACGATGGAAGAAAGACCCCTGGCACGACGGAGGAGACTCAGAGTGCTCGGACGTCCGTTCGTGTGAAATCAAGAAATAACGTTCCCTTTGTGCTACAAGTTTACCTGGGAAAAAAATACGGTACGCTGCATCCCTCTCTTTCATAAATAGAACATAATGTAGTGAGACATCGTATGAGCCTGCTCTTGTGCGAGTTCGCCGCCCTTCATGTTCGTTCACCTCAACATTACTTTACATCATGCATCGAGCTTATAATTTGTGCCTATTATATTTTGTGTTTGATAAACTGGAAAATTTTACATCATGAAAATTTCAATGGATTCACATTTTTTTGCCTGAGGTGTCAATATCAAGGCAAATAGTCTATTCTCAGACAAGGTGTGCCAAGGCTATTTGAGATAATATATGGACCCATTTAAATTGTAAAATATTTATTTTTCTAGTCTAAACACCAGAAATAGATCTGAATTCAGATCTCAACGCATTCCAATCATGGTAGAGAAATTTGAAGAGACGATAGCTCGCGCAGAAGCGGACCAGGGTGAGGTCATACCTTTTAGACGGCATCGACGTTAGGCAAATAAATACAATGTTGGGAGGAAAGGAATTCACTGAATAGTCGTTCAAGAACGCGTTCCTTATTTACGAGTCGATGAAACAAGGACTTCATTTTGCGATAAATGAGAGATGATTCGGCGAACACCGCCATTTCCTTCAGAACACGTTACTTCCTTATTCATTTTATTCAATTTCAAGTCGTAAAGATCTATTCGGTCTGTGTTTTAAGATCGTGATTCGTTGACTCATTCGTTGACTCATTGACTTGCAGCAATGGATGAAGATCGTTCTCGATACTTGAACGAAACTTAAGTAGTGTTTGATGGTTACAATGCATTTACCATCAGAAGAAACGCACGTTGAAATACTTAAACGAAACTTAAGTCGTGTTTGATGGTTATAACGCATTTATCATTGGTAGACACACACAGTAAAATACTTGAACGAAACTTGAGTAGTGTTTGATGGTTATAATGCATTTAATATCAGTAGAAACACACAGTGAAATAGTTAAAACGAAACTTGAGTAGTGTTTGATAGTTATAATGCATTTATCATCAGTGAATATACCCAGTGAAATACTTAAACGAAACTTAAGTTGTGTTTGGTGGTTATAATGCATTCACCATCAGTAGACACACACAGTTAAATACTTAAACGACTTAAGTAATCATTGATGGTTACAATGCATTTACCATCAGTAGACACACACAGTGAAATACTTAAACGAAACTTAAGAAGTGTTTGATTGTGATAATGCATTTACCATCAGTAGACACACACAGTGAGATACGTAAACAAAACATATGTATTGTTTGATGGTTAGAATGCATTTAACATCAGTAGACACACACGGGGGAATACATAAACCAAACCTAAGTAGTGTTTGATTGTTATAATGCATTTACCCTCAGTAGACACACACAGCAAAAAAACTCGAACGAAACTTAAGTAATGTTCAGTGGTCGTAATGAATTTACCATCAGTAGACACACACAGTAAAATACTTAGACGATTAAAGTAATCATTGATGGTTATAATGCATTTACCATCAGAATACACACACAATGAATTACTTAAACGAAACTTAAGTAGTGTTTGATGATTATAATGCATTTATCATCAGTAGACACACACAGTGTAATACTCAAACGAAACTTATGTCGTGTTGGATAGTTATAATACATTTACCATCAGTAGACACACCCAGTGCAATACTTAAAACGAAACTTAAGTAGTTTTTGATGATTATAATGGATTTATCATTAGTGAAATACTTATACAAAACGTAAGTAGTGTTTGGTGGCTACACTGCATTTACCATCAGTTGACAAACACAGTAAAATACTTAGGCGCCTATAGTAATCATTGATGGTTACAATGCATTTACCATCAGTAGACACACACAGTGAAATACTTTAACGAAACTTGAGTAGTGGTTGATGGTTTAAAAGCATTTATCATGAGTAGAGACACACAGTGAAATACTTAAACGGAACATAAGTAGTGTTGGATAGTTATCATGCATTTACCATCAGTTGACACACACAGTGAAATACTTAAACAAAACTTAAGTAGTGTTTGATGGTTAAAATGCATTAACCATCAGGAGAAACACACATTACAATATTTAAATGAAACTTGAGTAGTGTTTGATGGTTCTAATGCATTTATCATCAGTAGACACACACAGTGAAATACTTGAACGAAGCTTAAGTAGTGTTTGATGATTATAATGCATTTATCATCAGCAGACACACACAGTGGAACACTTAAGCGAAACATAAGTAGTGTTTGATTGTAATAATGCATTTACCATCAGTAGTCACACACAGTGAGACACTTAGACAAAACTTACGTATTCTTTGATAGTTATAAGGCATTTACCATCAGTAGACACGCACGGGGGAATACTTAAAGGAAATTCAAGTTGCGTTTGATGGTTATAATGCATTTAACATCAGTAGACACACACAGTAAAATACTTGAACAAAACTTAAGAAGTGTTTGATTGTTATAATGCATTTACCCTGAGTAGACACACAGAGGGAAATACTTCAACAAAACGTAGGTAGTGTTTGATGGTTATAAGGCATTTACCATCAGAAGACACACCCAGTGAAATACTTGAGCGAAACTTAAGTTATGTTTAGTGGTCATAATGCATTTACCATCAGTAGACACACACAGTGAAATACTTAAACGACCAAAGTAATCATTGATGGTTATAATGCATTTACCGTCAGTAGACACACACAAAGAATTACTTAAACGAAACTTAAGTAGTGTTTGATGATTATAATGCATTTACCATCAGTAGACACGCACAGTGTATTACTCAAACGAAACTTATGTCGTGTTGGATGGTTATAAAGAATTCACCATCAGTAGACACACACAGTGAAATACTCAAAATAAAACTTATGTAGTGTATGATGGTTATAATGCATTTACCATCAGTTGACACACACAGTGAAATACTTAAACGAAATTTAAGTAGTGTTTGATGATTATAATGTATTTACCATCAGTAGACACAGACAGTGAAATACTTAAATGAAACTTGAGTAGTGTTTGATGTTTATAATGCATCTACCATCAGTTGCCACGCACAGTGAACTACTTAAACGAAACTTTAGTGTTTGATGGTTATACTGCATTTACGATCAGTAGACACACTCAGTGAAATACTTAAACGAAACTTAAGTTGTGTTTGATGGTTATAATGAATTTACCATCAGTAGACTTACACAGTGCAATACTTAAACGTAATTTTAGTAGTGTTTAGTGGTTATAATTTATTTATCATCAGTAGACACTCACAGTAAAATAATTGAACGACTACAGTAATCATTGATGGTTACAATGCATTCACCATCAGTAGACACACACAGTGAAATACTTAAACGAAACTTAAGTCAAGTTTGATGGTTATAATGCATTTATCATCAGTAGACACACACAGTGAAATACTTAAACAAAACGAAAATATTGTTTGATGCTTATAATGCATTCACCACCAGTAGACACAGAGAGTGAAATACTTAAACAAAACTCAAGTAGAGTTTGATTGTAATTATGCTATTTTCATCAAGAGACAAACACAGTGAATTACATAAACGAAACTGAAGTAGTTGTTGATGTTTATGATGCATTTCCCATCAGTAGACACACACAGTGAAATACTTAAACAAAACTCATGTAGTGTTTGATGGTTATAATGCATTTATCGTCAGTAGACACACACTGTAAAATACTTGAAACGAAATTTAAGTAGTTTTTGATGGTTATAATGCATTTACCATCAGTAGACACACACAGTGCAATACTTAAAACGAAACTTAAGTAGTGTTTGATGATTCTAATGCATTTACCATCAGTAGACACACCCAGTGAAATACTTGAACGAAACTTAAGTAGTGTGTGGGGGCTACACTGCATTTACCATCAGATGACAGATACAGTAAAATACTTAAACGCATATAGTAATCATTAATGGTTACAATGCATTTACCATCAGTAGACACACACAGTGAAATTCATGAACGAAACTTGAGTAGTGTTTGAAGGTTTTAAAGCATTTACCATCAGTGAACACATACAGTGAAATACTTAAACGGACCGTAAGTAATGTTTGATGGTTATGATGCATTTAACATTAATAGAAACACACAGTGGAATACCTATACGCAACATAAGTGGTGAGTGTTTGATTGTAATAATGCATTTACCATCAGTAGACACACTCAGTGAAGCACTTAATCGAAACTTGAGTAGTGTTGGATGGTTATCATGCATTTACCATCAGTAGACACACACAGTGAAACACCTAAACAAAACTCAAGTAGTGTTTGATGGTTATAATGCATTTACCATCAGTAGACACACCCATTAAAATATTTATATGAAATTTGAGTAGTGTTTGATGGTTATAATGCATTTACCATCAGAAGACACACACAGTAAAATAGGTAAACGAAGCTTAAGTAGTTTTTGATAGTTATAATGTATTTATCCTCAGAAGACACACACAGTGAAATACGTAAACGAACTTAAGTAGTGTTTGATGTTTATAATGCATTTATCATCAGTAGACACAAACAGTGAAATACTTGAACGAAACTTAAGTAGTGTTTGATGGTTATAATGCATTTACCGTCAGTAGACTTACCCAGTGAAATACTTAAACGAAACTTATGTAGAGTTTGGTGGTTATAATGCATTTACCATCAGTAGACACACACAGTAAAATACTTAAACGACTAAAGTAATCGTTAGTGGTTACATTGCATTTACCATCAGTAAACACACACAACGTGAAATACTTATATGAAACTTAAGTAGTGTTTATTGGTTATAATGCATTTACCATCAGTAGACACACAGTGACATACTAAAACGAAAATTTCGTAGTGTTTGCTAGTTATAATGTGTTTACCATCAGTAGGCACACATAGTGAAAAATTAAACGAAACTTATGTAGTGTTTGATGGTTACAATGCATTTGCCATCAGTAGACACCCACAGTCAAATACTTAAACGAAATTTAAGTAGTGTTTGACGGTTATAATGCATTTACCATCAGTAGACACACACAGTGCAATACTTAAAACAAAATCTAAGTAGTGTTTGATTATTATAATGTATTTACCATCAGTAGATACACACAGTGAAATACTTAAATGAAACTTAAGTAATTTTTGATAGTTATATTGCCTCTACCATCAGTAGACACACACAGTTAAATACTTAAATGAAACCTAAGGAGTGTTTGGTGATTATAATGCATTCACGATCAGTAGACACACCCAGTGAAATACTTAAACGAAACTTTAGTAGTGTTTGATGGTTATAATGAATTTACCATCATTTGACTTACACAGTGCAATACTTAAAGAAAATTTGAGTAGTGTTTGATGCTTATAATGCATTTACCATCTGTAGACACCCACAGTGAAACACTTGAACGAAACCTAATTAGTGTTTGATGGTTAAGATGCATTTAACATCAGTAGACACACACAGTGAAATACCCAAACGGAACTTAAGTAGTGTTTCATAGTTATAATGCATTTACCATCAGTAGACACACCCAGTGAAATACTCAAACGAAACTTAAGAAGTGTTTGGTGGTTGTTATTTATTTACCTGCGATAGAAACTCACTCTAAAATACTTGAACGACTAAAGTAATCTTGATGGTTACAATGCATTTACCATCAGTAGACACACACAGTGAAATACCTAAACGAAACTTGAGTCAAGTTTGAGGGTTATAATGCATTTACCATCAGTAGACACACACAGTGAAATACTTAAACGAAACGTAAGTAGTGTTTGATGATTATAATGCATTCACCACCAGTAGACACACAGAGTGGAAAACTTGAACGAAACTCAAGAAGTTTTTCATTGTAATTATGCATTTTCCATCAAGAGACACAAACAGTGAATTACTTAAACGAAACTTAAGTAGTGTTTGATGGTTATGATGCATTTCCCATCAGTAGACACACACAGTTAAATACTTAGACAAAACTTAGGTAGTGTTTGATGATTATAATGCATTCATCACCAATAGACACACAGAGTGGAATACTTGAACGAAACTCAAGAAGTGTTTCATTGTAATTATGCATTTTCCATCAAGAGACACAAACAGTGAATTACTTAAACGAAACTTAAGTAGTGTTTGATGGTTATGATGCATTTCCCATCAGTAGACACACACAGTTAAATACTTAGACATAACTTAGGTAGTGTTTGATGGTTATAATGCATTTATCATCAGTAGACACACAGAGTTAAATACTTTAACGAAATTTAAGTAGTGTTTGATGATTATACTGCTTTTAGCATCAGTAGAAACACACAGTAAAATACGTACACGAAACTCAAATAGTGTTTGATGGTTATAATGTATTAACCATCAGTAGACACACACAGTGAAATACTTAAACGAAACTTGAGTAGTGTTTGATGGTTATAATGCATTTACCATCAGTAGCCACACACAGTAAAATACTCAAACGAAATTTAAGTTGTGTTTGACGGTTATAATGTATTTAACATCAGTAGACACACACAGCGAAATACTTAAACGAAACTTAAGTGGTGTGTGATGGTTATATTGCATTTCCCATCAGTAGACACACACAGTGAAATACTTAAACAAAACTTATGTAGTGTTTGATGGTTATAATGCATTTATCATCAGTAGACACACAGAGTAAAATACTTGAATGAAGTTTAAGTAGTGTTTGATGTTTAAAATGCCTTTACCATCAGTAGACACCCACAGTCAAATACTTGAACGAAATTTAAATAGTGTTTGATGGTTATAATGCATTTACCATCAGTAGACACACACAGTGCAATACTTAAAACGAAACTTAAGTAGTGTTTGATGATTCTAATGCATTTACCATCAGTAGACACACCCAGTGAAATACTTGAACGAAACTTCAGTAGTGTGTGGTGGCTACACTGCATTTACTATCAGATGACATATACAGTAAAATACTTAAACGCCTATATTAATCATCAATGGTTACAATGCATTTACCATCAGTAAACACACACAGTGAAATTCATGAACGAAACTTGAGTAGTGTTTGATGGTTTTAAAGCATTTACCATCAGTGGACACACACAGTGAAATACTTAAACGGAACGTAAGTAGTGTTTGATGGTTATAATGCATTTAACATTAATAGAAACACACAGTGGAATACCTATACGCAACATAAGTAGTGAGTGTTGATTGTAATAATACATTTACCATCGGTAGACACACTCAGTGAAGCACTTAAACGAAACTCAAGTAGTGTTGGATGGTTATCATGCGTTTACAATCAGTAGACAAACACAGTGAAATACCTAAACAAAACTTATGTAGTGTTTGATGGTCATAATGCATTTACCATCAGAAGACACACACAGTAAAATAGGTAAGCGAAAGTTAAGTAGTGTTTGATAGTTATAATGTATTTATCATCAGTATACACACACAGTGAAATACTTGAACGAAACTCAAGTAGTGTTTGATGGTTATAATGCCTTTACCATCAGTAGACACCCACAGTCAAATACTTATATGAAACTTAAGTAGTGTTTATTGGTTATTATGCATTTACCATCAGTAGACACACAGTGAAATACTAAAACGAAACTTTCGTAGAGTTTGATGGTTATAATGTATTTACCATCAGTGGGCACACATAGTGAAAAAATGAACGAAACTAATGTAGTGTTTGGTGGTTACAATGCATTTACCATTAGTAGACACACACAGTGAAATACTTAAATGAAACGTAAGTAGTGTTTGATGAATATAATGTATTTACTATCAGTAGATACACGCAGTGAAATACTTAAATGAAACTTAAGTAATGTGTGATGGTTATAATGAATTTACCATCATTTGACTTACACAGTGCAAAACTTAAACGACTAAAGTAATCATTAGTGGTTACAATGCATTTACCATCAGTAAACACACACAACGTGAAATATATATATGAAACTTTGGTAGTGTTTATTGGTTATAATGCATTTACCATCAGTAGACACACAGTGAAATATTGAAACGAAACTTTCGTGTTGTTTGATGGTTATAATGCATTTACCGACAGTAGACACACCCAGTGAAATACTTAAACGAAACTTATGTAGTGTTTTTTGGTTATAATACATCTACCATCAGTAGACACACACAGTGCAATACTTAAACGACTAAAGTAATCATTAGTGGTTACAATGCATTTACCATCAGTTATCACACACAACGTGAAATACTTATATGAAACTTAAGTAGTGTTTATTGGTTTTAATGCATTTACCATCAGTAGACACACTCAGTGAAATACTTAAACGAAACTTAATTAGTGTTTGATGGTTATAATGAATTTATCATCATTATACTTACACAGTGCAATACTTAAACGAAATTTAAGTAGTGTTTGATGCTTATAATGCATTTACCATCTGTAGACACCAACAGTGGAATACTTGAACGAAACCTAATTAGTGTTTGATGGTTGAGATGCAATAAACATCAGTAGACACACACAGTGAAATACTCAAACGGAACTTAAGCAGTGTTTCATAGTTATAACGGATTTACCATCAGTAGATACACCCAGGGAAATACTCTAACGAAACTTAAGTAGTGTTTGGTGGTTATTATTTATTTACCATCAGTAGACACTCACTCTATAATACTTGAACGACTAAAGAAATCATTGTTTGTTACAATGCATTTACCATCAGTAGACACACACAGTGAAATACCTAAACGAAACCTAATTCAAATTTGATGGTTATAATGCATTTAGCATCAGTAGACACACACAGTGAAATACTTAAACGAAACGTAAGTAGTGTTTGTTGATTATAATGCATTCACCACCAGTAGACACACAGAGTGAAATACTTGAACGAAACTCATGTAGTGTTTCATTGTGAATATGCATTTTCAATCAAGAGACACAAACAGTGAATTACTTAAACGAAACATAAGTAGTGTTTGATGGTTATGATGCATTTCCCATCAGTAGACACACACAGTTAAAAACTTAAACAAAACTTATGTAGTGTTTGATGGTTATAATGCTTTTATCATCAGTAGACACACACAGTACAATACTTTAACGAAACCTAAGTAGTGCTTGATGATTGTACTGCATTTAGCATCAGTAGAAACACACAGTAAAATACGTACACGAAAATCAAATAGTGTTTGGTTGTTATAATGTATTAACCATCAGGAAACACACACAGTGAAATACTTAAACGAAACTTAAATAGTGTTTGATGGTTAGAATGCATTTTTCATCAGTAGCCACACACAGTAAAATACTTGAACGAAATTTAAGTTGTGTTTGACGGTTATAATGTATTTACCATCAGTAGACACACACAGTGAAATACTTAAACAAAACTCAGGAAGTGTTTGATGGTTATAATGAATTTACCATCAATTAGACACACACATTGAAATACCTAAACAAAACTTAAATGGTGTGTGATGATTATAATGCATTTACCATCAGTAGACACACATAATGAAATACTTGAACGAAACTTATGTAGTGTTTGATGGTTATAATGTCCTTACCATCAGTAGTCACACACAGTAAAATACCTAAACGAAACTTAAGTAATGTTTGATGGTCATAATGCATTACCATCAGTAGAAACACTCAATGAAATACTTATATGGAACTTAAGTAGTGTTTGATGGTTATAATGAATTTACAATCATTAGACTTACACAGTGCAATACTTACACGAAATTTATGTAGTGTTTGATGCTTATAATTCATTTACCATCTGTAGACACCCACAGTGAAATACTTGAACAAAACCTAATAAGTGTTTGATGGTTAAGATGCATTTAACATTAATAGAAACATACAGTGGAATACCTAAACGCAACATAAGTAGTGAGTGTTTGATTGTGATAATGCATTTACCATCAGTAGACACACTCAGTAAAGCCCTTAAACGGAACTTAAGTAGTGTTGGATGGTTATCATGCATTTACCATCAGTAGACACACACAGTGAGATACCTAAACAAAACTTCAGTAGTGTTTGATGGTTATAATGCATTTACCACCAGTAGACACACCCATTAAAATATTTAAACGAAACTTGAGTAGTGTTTGATTATTATGATGTATTTACCATCAGTAGATCCACACAGTGAAATACTTAAATGAAACTTAAGTAATGTTTGATAGTTATATTGCCTCTACCATCAGTAGACACACACAGTTAAATACTTAAATGAAACCTAACGAGTGTTTGGTGATTATAATGCATTTACGATCAGTAGACACACTCAGTGAAATACTTAAACGAAACTTTAGTAGTGTTTGATGGTTATAATGAATTTACCATCATTTGACATACACAGTGCAATACTTAAACAAAATTTGAGCAGTGTTTGATGCTTATAATGCATTTACCATCTGTAGACACCCACAGTGAAATACTTGAACGAAACCTAATTAGTGTTTGATGGTTAAGATGCATTTAACATCAGTAGACACACACAGTGAAATACCCAAACGGAACTTAAGTAATGTTTCATAGTTATAATGCATTTACCATCAGTAGACACACCCAGTGAAATACTCAAACGAAACTTAAGTAGTGTTTGGTGGTTATTATTTGTTTACCTGCAGTAGAAACTCACTCTAAAATACTTGAACGACTAAAGTAATCATTGATGGTTACAATGCATTTACCATCAGTAGACACACACAGTGAAATACCTAAACGAAACTTAAGTCAAGTTTGATGGTTATAATGCATTTACCATCAGTTGACACACACAGTGAAATACTTAAACGAAACGTAAGTAGTGTTTGATGATTATGATGCATTCACAACCAGTTGACACACAGAGTGGAATACTTGAACGAAACTGAAGAAGTGTTTCATTGTAATTATGCCTTTTCCATCAAGAGACACAAACAGTGAATTACTTAAACGAAACTTAAGTAGTGTTTGATGGTTATGATGCATTTCCCATCAGTAGACACACACAGTTAAATACTTAGACAAAACTTAGGTAGTGTTTGATGATTATAATGCATTCACCACCAGTAGACACACAGAGTGGAATACTTGAACGAAACTCAAGAAGTGTTTCATTGTATTATGCATTTTCCATCAAGAGACGCAAACAGTGAATTACTTAAACGAAACTTAAGTAGTGTTTGATGGTTATGATGCATTTCCCATCAGTAGACACACACAGTTAAATACTTAGACAAAACTTAGGTAGTGTTTGATGGTTATAATGCATTTATCATCAGTAGACACACACAGTTAAATACTTTAACGAAACTTAAGTAGTATTTGATGATTATACTGCATTTAGCATCAGTAGAAACACACAGTAAAATACGTACACGAAACTCAAATAGTGTTTGATAGTTATAATGTATTAACCATCAGTAGACACACACACAGTGGAATACTTAAACGAAACTTGAGTAGTGTTTGATGGTTATAATGCATTTACCATCAGTAGCCACAAACAGTAAAATACTCAAACGAAATTTAAGTTGTGTTTGACAGTTATAATGTATTTAACATCAGTAGACACTCAGTGAAATACTTAAACGAAACTTAAGTAGTGTGTGATGGTTATGATGCATTTCCCATGGGTAGACACACACAGTGAAATACTTAAACAAAACTTATGTAGTGTTTGATGTTTATAATGCATTTATCATCAGTAGACACACACAGTAAAATACTTGAATGAAGTTTAAGTAGTGTTTGATGTTTAAAATGCCTTTACCATCAGTAGACACCCACAGTCAAATACTTGAACGAAATTTAAGTAGTGTTTGATGGTTATAATGCATTTATCATCAGTAGACACACACAGTGCAATACTTGAAACGAAACTTAAGTAGTGTTTGAGGATTCTAATGCATTTACCAACAGTAGACACACCCAGTGAAATACTTGAACGAAATTTCAGTAGTGTGTGGTGGCTACACTGCATTTACTATCAGATGACATATACAGTAAAATACTTAAACGCTTATAGTAATCATCAATGGTTACAATGCATTTACGATCAGTAGACACACACAGTGAAATTCATGAACGAAACTTGAGTAGTATTTGATGGTTTTAAAGCATTTACCATCAGTGGACACACACAGTGAAATACTTAAACGGAACGTGGGTAGTGTTTGATGGTTATAATGCAGTTAACATTAATAGAAACACACAGTGGAATACCTATACGCAACATAAGTAGTGAGTGTTTGATTGTAATAATGCATTTACCATCGGTAGACACACTCAGTGAAGCACTTAAACGAAACTCAAGTAGTGTTGGATGGTTATCATGCATTTACAATCAGTAGACACACACAGTGAAATACCTAAACAGAACTTATGTAGTGTTTGATGGTTATAATGCTTTTACCGTCAGTAGACACACCCATTAAAATATTTAAACGAAACTTGAGTAGTGTATGATGGTTATAATGCATTCACCATCAGAAGACACACACAGTAAAATAGGTAAGCGAAACTTAAGTAGTGTTTGATAGTTATAATGTATTTATCATCAGTAGACACACACAGTGAAATACTTAAACGAAACGTAAGTAGTGTTTGATGATTATAATGCATTCACCACCAGTAAACACACAGAGTGGAATACTTGAACGAAACTCATGTAGTGTTTCATTGTAGATATGCATTTTCCATCAAGAGACACAAACAGTGAATTACTTAAACGAAACATAAGTAGTGTTTGATGGTTATGATGCATTTCCCATCAGTAGACACACACAGTTAAATACTTTAACAAAACTTATGTAGTGTTTGATGGTTATAATGCATTTATCATCAGTAGACACACACAGTAAAATACTTTAACGAAACCTCAGTAGTGCTTGATGATTGTACTGCATTTAGCATCAGTAGAAACACACAGTAAAATACGTACACGAAAATCAAATAGTGTTTGGTAGTTATAATGTATTAACCATCAGGAAACACACACAGTGAAATACTTAAACGAAACTTAAGTAGTGTTTGATGGTTATAATGCATTTTTCATCAGTAGTCACACACAGTAAAATACTTGAACGAAATTTAAGTTGTGTTTGACGGTTATAATGTATTTACCATCAGTAGACACACACAGTGAAATACTTGAACGAAACTCAGGAAGTGTTTGATGGTTATAATGAATTTACCATCAATTAGACACACACATTGAAATACCTAAACAAAACTTAAGTGGTGTGTGATGATTATAATGCATTTACCATCAGTAGACACACATAATGAAATACTTGAACGAAACTTATGTAGTGTTTGACGGTTATAATGCATTTACCATCAATAGACACACACAGTAAAATACTTGAACGACTAAAGTAATCATTAGTGGTTAGAATGCATTTACCATCAGTAAACACACACAGCGTGAGATGCTTATATGAAACTCAAGTAGTGTTTATTGGTTATAATGCATTCACCATCAGTAGTCACACAGTGAAATACTTAAACGAAACTTTCGTAGTGTTTGATGGTTATAATGTAATTACCATCCGGTGGCACACATAATGAAAAATTAAACGAAACTTATGTAGTGTTTGATGGTTATAATGCATTCACGATCGTTAGACACACTCAGTGAAATACTTAAACGAAACTTAAGTAGTGTTTGACGGTTATAATGAATTTACCATCATTAGACACACAGTAAAATACTTAAACGACTAAAATAATCATTAGTGGTTGCAATGCATTTACCATCAGTAAACACACACAACGTGAAATACTTATATGAAACTTAAGTTGTGTTTATTGGTTATAATGCATTTACCATCAGTAGACACACTCAGTGAAATACTTAAACGAAACTTGAGTAGTGATCGATGGTTATAATGAATTTACCATCATTAGACTTACACAGTGCAATACCTAAACGAAATTTAAGTAGTGTTTGAGGCTTATAATGCATTTACCATCTGTAGGCACCAACAGTGAAATACTTGAACGAAACATAATTAGTGTTTGATGGTTAAGATGCATTTAACATCAGTAGACACAATGAAATACTCAAACGGAACTTAAGCAGTGTTTCATAGTTATAACGCATTTACCATCAGTAGGTACACCCAGTGAAATACTCAAACGAAACTCAAGTAGTGTTTGGTGGTTATTATTTGTTTATCATCAGTAGACACTCATTCTATTATACTTGAACGGCTAAAGTAATCATTGATAGTTACAATGCATTTACCATCAGTAGACACACACAGTGAAATACCTAAACGAAACGTAAGTAGTGTTTGATGATTATAATGCATTCACCACCAGTAGACACACAGAGTGGAATACTTGAACGAAACTCAAGTAGTGTTTCATTGTAATTGTGCATTTTCCATCAAGAGACACAAATAGTAAAGCACTTAAATGAAACTTAAGTAGTGTTTGAGGGTTATGATGCATTTCCCATCAGTAGACAAACACAGTTAAATACTTAGACAAACTTATGTAGTGTTTGATGGTTATAATGCATTTATCATCAGAAGACACACACAGTAAAATACTTGAACGAAACTTAAGTAGTGTTTGATGATTGTACTGCATTTAGCATCAGTAGAAACACACAGTAATATACGTACACGAAACTCAAATAGTGTTTGATAGTTATAATATATTAACCATCAGGAGACAAACACAGTGAAATACTTAAACGAAACTTGAGCAGTGTTCGATGGTTATAATGCATTTACCATCAGTAGACACACATTGAAATACTTAAACGAAACTTAAGTAGTGTTTGATGGTTATAATGCATTAACCTTCAGTAGACACAAACAGTGAAATACTCAAACGAAACTTAAGTAGTGTTTGATGGTCATAATGCACAGTGAGTAGCGTTTAATGTTTATAATGCATTTACCATCAGTAGACACACACAGTAAATACTTAAACGAAACTTAAGTAGTGTTTGACGGTTATAATGTCTTAACCATCAGTAGTCACACACAGTGAAATACTCAAACGAAACTTAAGTAGTGTTTGATGGTCATAATGCATTACAATCAGTAGACACACACAATTAAATACTTAGATAGAACTTAAGTAGTGTTTGATGGTTATAAAGCATTTACCATCAGTAGACAAACACAGTGAAATACTTAAATGAAACCTAAGGAGTGTTTGATGGTTAAAATGCATTTACGATCAGTAGACACACACAGTAAAATACTCAAACGAAACTTAAGTAGTGTTTGATGGTCATAATGCATTACCATCAGTAGACACACACAATTAAATACTTAGATGAAACTTAAGTAGTGTTTGAAGGTTATAATTCATTTACCATCAGTAGACACACACAGTGAAATACTTAAATGAAAACTAAGGAGTGTTTGATGGTTATAATGAATTTACCATCATTAGACTTACACAGTGCAATTTTTAAACGGAATTTAAGTAGTGTTTGATGCTTATACAGCATTTACCATCTGTAGACACCCACAGTGAAATACTTGAACGAAACCTAATTAGTGTTTGATGGTTAAGATGCATTTAACATTAATAGAAACATACAGTGTAATACCTAAACGCAATATAAGTAGTGAGTGTTTGATTGTGATAATGCATTTACCATCAGTAGATACACTCAGTGAAGCCCTTAAACGAAACTTGAGTAGTGTTGGATGGTTATCATGCATTTACCATCAGTAGACACACACAGTGAGATACCAAAACAAAACTTAAGTTGTGTTCGATGGTTATAATGCATTTACCATCAGTAGACACACCCATTAAAATATTTAAACGAAACTTGAGTAGTGTTTGATGGTTATAATGCATTTACCATCAGAAAACACAAACAGTAAAATAGGTAAACGAAACTTAAGTAGTGTTTGATAGTTGTAATGTATTTATCATCAGTAGACACACACAGTGAAAACGTAAACGAACTGAAGTAGTGTTTGATGTTTATAATGCATTCATCATCTGTAGACACACACAGTGAAATACTTGTACGAAACTTAAGTAGTGTTTGATGGTTATAATGCATTTACCGTCAGTAGACACAACCAGTGAAATACTTAAACGAAACTTATGTAGTGTTTGGTGGTTATAATGCATTTACCATCAGTAGACACACACAGTAAAATACTTAAACGACTAAAGTAATCATTTGTGGTTTCAATGCATTTACCATCAGTAAACACACACAACGTGAAATACTTATATGAAACTTAAGTAGTTTTTGAAGATAATAATGCATTCACCACCAGTAGACACACAGAGTGGAATACTTGAACGAAACTCAAGTAGTGTTTCATTGTAATTTTGCATTTTCCATCAAGAGACACAAACAGTGAATTACTTAAACGAAACTTAAGTAGTGTTTGATGGTTATGATGCATTTCCCATCAGTAGACACACACAGTTAAATACTTAGACAAAACTTATGTAGTGTTGATGTTTATAATGCATTTATCATCAGTAGACACACAAAGTAAAATACTTGAACGAAACTTAAATAGTGTTTGATGATTGTACTGCATTTAGCATCAGTAGAAACACACAGTAAAATACGTACACGAAACTCAAATAGTGTTTGATAGTTATAATATATTAACCATCAGGAGACACACACAGTGAAATACTTAACCGAAACTTGAGCAGTGTTCGATGGTTATAATGCATTTACCATCAGTAGACACACATTGAAATACTTAAACGAAACTTAAGTAGTGTTTGATGGTTATAATGCATTTACCTTCAGTAGACACAAACAGTGAGATACGAATACGAAACTTAAGTAGTGTTTGATGGTTATAATGCATTTTTCATCAGTAGCCACACACAGTAAAATACTTAAACGAAATTTAAGTTGTTTTGACGGTTATAATATATTTACCATCAGTAGACACACACAGTGAAATACTTAAATGAAACTCAGGTAGTGTTTGATGGTTATAATGAATTTACCATCAATTAGACACACACATTGGAATACCTAAACGAAACTTATGTAGTGTGTGATGATTATAATGCATTTACCATCAGTAGACACACATAATGAAATACTTGAACAAAACTTATGAAGTGTGTGATGGTTATAATGCGATTATCATCAATAGACACACACAGTGAAATACTTAAACGGAACTTAAGTAGTGTTTGATGGTTATACTGCATTTACCATCAGTAGACACACACAGTGGAATACATAAACAAAATTTAAGTAGGGTTTAATGTTTATAATGCATTTACCATCAGTAGACACACACAGTAAATACTTAAACGAAACTTAAGTAGTGTTTGATGGTTATAATGTCTTTACCAACAGTAGTCACATACAGTAAAATACCTGAACGAATTTTAAGTAGTGTTTGATGGTCATAATGCATTACCATCAGTAGACACATACAATTAAATACTTAGATGAAACTTGAGTAGTGTTTGATGCTTATAATGCATTTACCATCTGTAGACACCCACAGTGAAATACTTGAACGAAACCTAATTAGTGTTTGATGGTTAAGATGCATTTAACATTAATAGAAACATACATTGGAATACCTAAACGCAACATAAGTAGTGAGTTTTTGATTGTGATAATGCATTTACTATCAGTAGACACACTCAGTGAAGCCCTTAAACGAAACTTGAGTAGTGTTGGATGGTTATCATGCATTTACCATCAGTAGACACACACAGTGAGATACCTAAACAAAACTAAAGTAGTGTTTGACGGTTATAATGCATTTACCATCAGTAGACACACCCATTGAAATATTTAAGCGAAACTTGAGGAGTGTTTGATGGTTATAAAGCATTTACCATCAGAAGACACACACAGTAAAATAGGTAAACAAAACTTAAGCAGTGTTTGATAGTTATAATGTATTTATCATCAGTAGACACACACAGTGAAATACGTAAACGAACATAAGTAGTGTTTGATGTTTATACTGCATTCATCATCAGTAGACACACACAGTGAAATACAGATACAGATACAGACACTAGGCCGCATCCACCAGAAAGGGGGTGGCCGACGGCAAGGCGCACCTCACACCCTCACACGCTCACACTCACACAACTTAGCCCTTTTGCGCTAAAGGGTCCGGCCGGTAGCCCCTCAACTTACACTCTGGGTCCCGAATGTACCG
>SDVV010002541.1:0-22815 GCA_016164225.1 Gammarus roeselii
TGTTAAAAAAAATCTTTGGTCTTCTCTGCCAAAGTTACTTTGTTTTTCATTCTCTCTGTTCAAGTTTTTCGTGCAGTTATATTCAACCATCGTTAACACATTACCGTACAAAATCAAAATTATTACCTCTAGGGTTTAGAGTAGTTGTAAGGCAATGTTTATCAAGACTTCCAATCACTATGTTTGCACTTCAAAATATTTATATTGACCACATCCAAATATTGTTTAGCCTCAAATAGAAAGGGTCAGGACGGGTGGCCATGCGTATAGAGGACACAGGCCATGCGTTTAGAGGACACAGGTCACGCCGTTTAGAGGCCACAGGCCATGCGTTTAGAGGACACATGTCATGCATTTAGAGGACACAGGCCATGCGTTTAGAGGACACAGGCCATGCGTTTAGAGGACACAGGCCATGCGTTTAGAGGACACAGTAGGCATTAGAGCATTCAGTCTCTTATATTTGGATATAAAAGACAATTTTTCAAAAGGGGGCATTCATATAATGAAATTGTGCCAATCGAAGAAAATATCGCAAAAAAATTATGAAATTAGGCTGAAATATTTGTTATTTAAATTGTAACCCTCGTCTATTACGCGTGAAAGTGGCGTGGTGGAATGTGTTTACTGAGGTGGGAGGGGGGGGGTCTAGTCTCCTCGCCAGAAATGCCGTGATAAATTGTCAGGCTCCAACACCCTCGCGCCATCCACTTGGCCACCGTGGCCTATAGTCGCGAGGTTTTATTCAAACAAAAAATTCGAAGAAAGGAATATCTGAGAAATATAACACGCATAAGTGTCATTTTTCGGGGACTGCTGCACGGTCTGTTAAAAATTCCATGATTATGATTGGCAATCTCCGGGATGTCAAGGTAAGCAAAGGTCGGGGTCAAGGTTACCTGTGGTCGGTCAGGGTCAGTAGGGTCGGTCATGATCGACAATGGTCGGGTTAAGGTCAGTCAAACAAGGTCTTTCGTGGTCGTGTAGGGTCAGCTTTGGTTGGTCAGGGCCAGCTGCGGTCGCTCTGGATCAGGTGCGGTCGGTCAAGTTCTGTTGCAATCAGTCAGAGTGAGCTGCGGTCGGTCAGGGTCAGCTGCGGTCGCTCTGGATCAGGTGCGGTCGGTCAAGTTCTGTTGCAATCAGTCAGAGTGAGCTGCGGTCGGTCAGGGTCAGCTGCGGTCGCTCTGGATCAGGTGCGGTCGGTCAAGTTCTGTTGCAATCAGTCAGAGTGAGCTGCGGTCGGTCAGGGTCAGCTGCGGTCGCTCTGGATCAGGTGCGGTCGGTCAAGTTCTGTTGCAATCAGTCAGAGTGAGCTGCGGTCGGTCAGGGTCAGCTGCGGTCGCTCTGGATCAGGTGCGGTCGGTCAAGTTCTGTTGCAATCAGTCAGAGTGAGCTGCGGTCGGTCAGGGTCAGCTGCGGTCGCTCTGGATCAGGTGCGGTCGGTCAAGTTCTGTTGCAATCAGTCAGAGTGAGCTGCGGTCGGTCAGGGTCAGCTGCGGTCGCTCTGGATCAGCTGCGGTCGGTCAAGTTCTGTAGCAATCAGTCAAAGTGAGCTGCGGTCGGTCAGGGCCAGCTGTTATAAATTACAGGCTGTCTCAATCGCCCGATAGACGACCTGATAGCGACTGGTTGATGCGTCAGGCTGGAAGAAACACATCAAAACATATATTATAGCGTTAAATTTATCCGAATCTTGCCAAGTCAGTAGTCAATCAATAAAAATAACACAATTTTAAAAATCTTTCTGAGTTAATAGTTAAATATTGACTTCAACATTACATCCTACATCTCAACAGAGACAGAACTCGAAGTCATACTTTATATCACTGGTCAAAAAGTCTCTCTAGATTTGGTTCATAATTTGAAAAACGTCTCTCCACCAGCCTCTCTGCTCCTGATAAATTCCTTTTTGTTATCTCGGCCACTTTTCACCAACAGCCTCACTGCTACTGTTTGATGTGTTTATGATATCTTCGCCACCCTCCAGCGACAGCTACTCTGCTTCTGTTTTATTTGTTTGTGTTAGCAGCAGTTGGCGTCGAGTTCAGTATTCATTCACCAAGGAGCTATTCGGAAACAATCAAAGTAGATGGCAGGTATTGATCTGAAGAGGAACACTCTTATTTGAGTATTGCAGGTCTGTGTTCAGTCATTCATCAAAGGTGCTGAATAGCATGGCCGTGGCTTTAGTGGAGAATAGTGGTGATTCAATTAACAAATTGTGATTGAATATGTTTGTGCCCAGGAACAATGCAATACGATGTGCTTTCAACTAGGATGAACTGAATTATACATAATAAATCCATGTTTACTTTTTATTCTATAAGTTCGAAATAAAATACCGCAATAAATTCAACAATGCGCTACACCGAAAAGCAGAACGCAAAATGTCAGAGCAAACAATGGGTTAATACCGGCCTAGTGTTTTCATGGTATTTCTCAACATAATGCTACTCTGAACCTCTTGTTACTTATTCAATCTTGCTGTCGAGGATTAAAATGTTGTTTCATTTCTCGAAATTCCTCCTTGCCGAATAAAAGAACTAACAGGCTCACACACCTTATAACACTTCACCACATAAGCCTATCTTGATGCCCACATTCTTGTGCTACCTCTTTCTCCACTACTCATGATAACTTTAACCACCCCTCCTATCGCAGCCTTTCCTCAACCGCTCTACCACGCAAGCTAACCTCAAGGTCCACAGCAGCCCTTTCTCAGCCCTTTGAGTTTGCTGCTGTCGTTCTCCACCACGTAAGCCAAACGCGAACTCCCTTCAGCCACCTTGAGTTTATTGATGCCATCCTCCACCACGATAGGCAATATAATAACCATCATCCTTAAGCTGTTCTTTTTCCCTCACCTTAAGTCTGCTCTTGACTCAGCCCCAACTAAGCCGAGGGAAGGCACCGCCGCTTCCTGGATCAGAGGCCGCCACAGCCATGTATGAGTTGGAGTTTTTAAGCCGCTCCTGATGGTCATCGACTCTAGTTAATAACAGGCAACCATTCATTTTGCATGTCTTTAGCCAACCCATGGAAGGTT
This sequence comes from Gammarus roeselii, assembly GCA_016164225.1. Classification (NCBI taxonomy): domain Eukaryota; kingdom Metazoa; phylum Arthropoda; class Malacostraca; order Amphipoda; family Gammaridae; genus Gammarus; species Gammarus roeselii. The sequence goes on from SDVV010002541.1 coordinate 3,047, forward strand.
ATTCTATAAACTGAACATCATATTTCGCGAGATACTATGCGGCTCACACGAAACGAGCGACCTGTGGTGACAGTTTGGTGAGTTTAGACTTTCTTCAGGAGCAAGTATCACGGCTCTACGCCTGCACAGCGTTGCTGACGAATATGGTGGTTCATCGTATTTAGAGCTTATAAGAGTATAAGGCCAATGTTGTCCTGCTCGGCGTAGAGTGTATAAACGACTCCGAGTATGTCAAGAGGACCAAAAGACATAACGTTACCCTGAATCAGATTTGACATGTTTACGCAGTAATCCAAGTTTATATCTTTATTTTTATTTTTGTAGAATATAACGGTGGACTAATACTGTAGCAAATAGCTCTGAATATTTATCCCTTTACTTGGTTATCTCTTACCAAAAATTCAGAGTTGATTTGTCTGAGGTGTTTATTCAGACGTCGATACCTTTTCACCCAGACCAAATAATGAAATCGCAGTCACGTACTTCTACCCGGTCATGCTACTCCTACTGACTCTGAGAGCAAGAACTTCTATAGGAAGTCTGCTTGTTAGGGTCTAAGTGTACCTCATGAATTCTCTCCCATGAATAAAAAGCGTCGGACACCCACTTCAGGTCGGCAAATTGAGGAGCGCACCGTGTTTTCCAGGAACCTAATTATGATACAAAGAACAAAGACGCCCGGGAGGGAGACTTCATTTTCTGACGCGTCCGACGTTACTGTAAAAGATGTTACTTAATCCCGGCACTTAACATGTTTGCAGTGGCGGCAGGGGGGCTGGAGGTGGACGCTCTTTGAAGAGGGGCTTTGCAGTTGAGTTTTGAGGTGAATGTTATCCCGTGCTCATACGGACAATGGTGCGACTGTGGTACATTCTGTTGCCTTGTCGCTGTTTCTTCAAGTTTTGGTCATGCAGTTCGTGCAGTTCTCCACTATACAACTCGTTCAGTGCCCTGCTGTGTAATTTGCTGTTCGTGCTGTGCCCTACCAAGCGATTCATGCAGTGCCCTACTATGCAATTCATGCAGTGCCCTACTATGCGATTCATGCAGTGCCCTACTATGCGATTCGTGCAGTGCCCTACTATGCGATTCATGCAGTGCCCTACTATGCGATTCATACAGTGCCCTACTATGCGAATCGTGCAGTGCCCTACTATGCAATTCGTGCAGTGACCTACAATGCGATTCGTGCAGTGACCTACTTTACGATTCATGCAGAGCCCTACTATGCGATTCGTGATGTGCCCTACTATGCGATTCGTGCAGTGCCCTACTATGCGATTCGTGCAGTGCCCTACTTTGCGATTCATGCAGAGCCCCACTATGCGATTCGTGCAGTGCCCTACTATGCGATTCGTTCAGTGCCCTACTTTGCGATTCATGCAGAGCCCTACTATGCGATTCGTGCAGTGCCCTACTATGCGATTCGTGTAGTGCCCTACTATGCGATTCATGCAGTGCCCCACTGTACAATTCACGCACTGCCTTACTGCGCAGTTAGGGCTGTGTTACACTACATGGTTCGTGCTGGGACCTACTGTGCGACTTGCTCAGTGCCTGACTAAGCAATTCGTGCAATGTCCTACTATGCGATTTTTGCATTTCCTACTTAGCAGTTCACACAGTGCCCTACTGTGCAGTTCATACAGTGCCCTACTATGCAGTTCACACAGTGCCCTACTATGCAATTCGGGCTGTGCCCTCCTGCGTGATTCGTGCAATACCTTGCTTTAAGATTCATGCAGTGCCCTATGTGGAGTAATTTTTGAAAAAGAACAATAATTGATCGGAGGAAACGGGAAGTAACATAAAGTTGTTTGCATTTATAAATGAATGATCGATACCCCTACTTTACCGGTTATTAGAGAGAACATACCAACAATATCGTTGGGAGACTTATGTAAATGAACAGCGTCGATAGATGTCTCGTCTGGAAAAGGTACACACGAATTCCTGAACTTTTCTCGTAGGGCAAATATTATCTCATAAAATTACAATTTCTTTTGATGAATATCAACGTAAGCAAACATTTGCTGGCGAGCGAACATACAGCCGGTCGCTTTTTCGAACAGATCGCACTGAACTATTAAAAAATATATAGTCGCTTTCCTTTCCTGTACCTGGATGTTCCGATGGGTGAGACTATCTTTTTAGCACCCCCCGTCAACCCTGCAGTATGTCCGCTATTATGTTCTGGATGTTCTGAGGCGTGACACCGTCTTATTACCCCCCCCCCCCTCCTCTCAGCAGCTATTACTCTAAGAATTACATCAAAACTCGCATCAATGTTCAGTAATATTTTGTGATTCAAAAAAGGTAAGCCAGTCGTGACTAAGGGAAGAGGTGGAAGGGAATCAAACAGCTGCGTTGGCAGCCCTGGGAAGACGCTGTACATTAATAAACGAAAGCAAGATGCTTCGTTGGCAGCCCATGGGAGATGCTGTTCATCAATAAACGGAAGCTAGCAAGTGCTGCGTTGGTAGCCCATGGGAGACGCTGTACATCGATAAACGGAAGCAAGCAAGTGCTGCGTTGGTAGCCCATGGGAGACGCTGTACATCAATAAATGGAAGCAGGCTGCTGCATTGAGAGCCCACGGGAGACGCTGTAAATCAATAAACGGAAGCAAGCTGCTGCGTTGGCAGCCCATGGTAGACGCTGTACATCAATAAGCGGAAGCAAGCTGCTGCGTTGGCAGCCCATGGTAGACGCTGTACATCAATAAACGGAAGCATGCTGCTGCGTTGGCAGCCCATAGGAGACGCTGTGCATCAGTAAACGGAAGCAAGCTGCTTCGTTGGCAGCCCATGGGAGACGCTGTACATCAAAAATCGGAACCAAACTTCTGCGTTGACAGCCCATGGGACACGCTGTACATCAATAAACGGAACCAAACTGCTGCATTGGCAGCCCAAGGGAGACGCTGTACATCAATAAACGAAGCAAGCTGCTGCGTTGGCAGCCCATGGTAGACGCTGTACATCAATAAACGGAAGCATGCTGCTGCGTTGGCAGCCCATGGGAGACGCTGTGCATCAGTAAACGGAACCAAACTGCTGCGTTTGCAGCCCATGGGAGACGCTGTACAACAATAAACGGGAGAAAGCTGCTGCGTTTGCAGCCCATGGGAGACGCTGTACATCAATAAACGGGAGAAAGCTGCTGCGATAGCAGCCCAAGGGAGACGCTGTACATCAATAAACAAAAGCAAGCAAGTGCTGCGTTAGTAGCCCATGGGGGACGCGGTACATCAATAAATGGAAGCAGGCTGCTGCATTTAGATCCCACGGGAGACGCTGTACATCAATAAACGGAAGCAAGCTGCTGCGTTGGCAGCCCATGGGAGACGCTGTACATCAATTAATGGGAGCAATCCGCTGCGTTGGCCACCCATGGGAGACGCTGTACATCAATAAACGGGAGCAAGCTGCTGCGTTGGTTTCAGCCCATGGGAGACGCTGTTCATCAATAAACGGGAGCAAGCTGCTGCGTTGGTGGCAGCCCATGGGAGACGCTGTATATCAATAAATGGAAGCAAGCTGCTGCGTTGGCAGCCCATGGGAGACGCTGGACATCAATAACCGGAAGCAAGCTGCTGCGTGTGCAACCCATGGGAGACACTGTACATCAATAAATGGAAGCGAGCTGCTGAGTTGGCAGCCCATTGGAGACGCTATACTTCAATAAATGGAAGCAAACTGTTACGTTGGGAGCCCACGGGAAATGCTGTACAACAATAAATGGAAGCAGACTGTTATGTTGGCAGCCCATGAGAGATGCTGTACAACAATAAATGGAAGCAAACTGCTGCGTTGGCAGCCCATGAGAAATGCTGTGCAACAATAAATGGAAGCAAAGTGCTGTGTAAGTAGCCCATGTTTGATGTTGTGCAACAATAAATGGAAGCAAACTGCTATGTTGAGAAATGCATTTCCATGGGAAATGCTGTACAACAATAAGTGGATTCAAAGTTCTGCGTCAGCAGCTTATGAGATGCTATACAACAATAAGTGGAGGCAAATCGCTCGTTAGCAGCTTATAAGATGCTGTACATCAATAAGTGGAGGCAAATCGTTCGTTAGCAGCTTTTAAGATGCTGTACATCAATAAGTGTAGGCAAATCGCTCGTTGGCAGCTTATAAGAGGCTGTACAACAATGAGTGGAAGCAAATTGCTGTCTTTTATGCGATGGGAAAAACAAACAATAGAAGCTAAAAGGCTGCGTATAACAATAAGCAATCATTAAAAATACACACACTTGTAATCGCTAACGTGAATTTAAGAATCACTAACGCTTTAGCATAGATAAATTAATTAATCTTATCGATATTTGATCTCCCAGGTATGATAAACATTTTTTCGTAAAGTTTTGTACGTTTTCATCGCATCCGATCCGTTTGATCCATCCTCAATTGTAATTGATTTTGTTTGATATATATTGAGACATGTGATCATTCAAAATTTCCGTTGAACTTGAATCACAGAAGAGCTTTTCTTATTAAATGTATTATTGCCAGCAACAGTTGCTGGATCTGAGAATCCTGCCTGATGGTGGGATTAAATTTATTAGTTTTCGATTCAAGGACTCCTGACGAAGAATAGGTGGAGGGTGTAGTTTGGTTTATAATAAATGTGATATGTTATGAATAAAAATATGACTAGAAATTTTTTAACAAATGTTTTTTTAGAAAGAGCGTGGGGAGAAATATATTTTTATGCCAAATCAATCCGTATATGAAGAAAATTGCGGATATATATATTAGAAGTATTTAATGTTGAAATTTAACAAAAACACACGACGGGAGTCAAAATGTGTGCATTCTAAAGTCGCAACAACTTTTGGCTTATCAGAGCTGAGAAATTGAAGCGACGCTCTGGCTTCATTAACACATACAGTCATCCCACGAAATGTCCGCCGCCAGCTCCTGTGCATTTCTCAATACGACAGCAAAAACTAGCTACGACGCTCACGAAATATCACTGTTGGTCGGGACGATGAATTCACAAGCATCTTTCTTGAGTTCATCAAGAATTTAAGGTCTTGTTCTAAACGTACCCGTAGAAGAAGTAGACGAACGGAGGTCGGTCATGGAAACTCACTCCTGTGTGAAATAAGTTTGTCGGAAAATCGTGAGTGGTCAACCACCCTATGGCATCTTTTGAGGGGTATAACGGGGCTCCATCTTGCTAGAACCACAGCTCTGATGTCGTTCTGCGTCCAAAAATATTTTAAGGCATCTCAACATACCTCTCGTTCCTAATTGTAACTGATTCAACAGTTCCTGCATCTTCAAAGAAGAACTATCCATAAATTTGCGTTGAACTCAGTCCACACCACACGGTTACCTCTGAAAAAGTGCGTTCACATAGCCACCAAGATAGCCTGACCTTTCTCCGCTAGACGACATTTTCTGAGGTTACGTCAAGGACCGTGTACTTCTAACAATGCCTCCAATTCTTGATGAACTCAGGAGAGGAGTGGGAGAAGTCATCCTCTCCATCAACAGAAATTGCTCAGAAGATCATTACCAGTTTTGGCCGTCGTATTGAGAAGTGTATTGCAGCTGACGGCTGTCAAGTTACTGTATGCAAATTGTAACTCGACAATCTTCCATTTCTAATTCGCTTTGTTTCAATTTCCTCTCGCATTAGAAAAAAATCGTAGTGATTTTGAAATGTATAAAATTTTGACGCTCACCCGTTATATGCTATCGACATTACTGACATTTTTAATATATTTGAATAAGTTATTTCAACAAAGAATATAGGTAAAAATATAAAAACTCTGTTTACACTAATATTGTATTAATCTAATCGCCGGTGAGCTAATGCCGGTGAGCGTGCATCCAACATTTGCTCACCACGCTGAAGCTCACTCAATAAATAATCCACCTTTCCCTAATGTTTATCTCTCATCCCGTAACATTGCTTGACATTTGTGCTGTCAGCCACGAGATGTCGCCGGTCAACAATATTGCAAATTTTTTACTTCTAAAATATTCTAGTTGTCACTCCCCTGTCTTGTTTAGCGCAGGAATGATTGTTTTATAGAAAAGACAACGCTGTCGACCGATTAAATATGGAGTAGCTTTTTTCCAGTCCTTTGTCATGATACCCTGCGCGGACTTTACTCAGACTGCTGACCCTGATACTGACTTGACACGACCAGGCCCTGCACGGACTTTACTCAGACTGTTCACTTTGCTACTGTTTTGACACGACCAGGCCGTGCACGGATTTTACTCAGACTGTTGACCCTGATGCTGACTTGAAACAACCAGGTCCTGCGCAGACTTCACAAAGACTGATGCTGTTTTTGGACATTGTTAATGTCATTTCTACCCGCAAGAAAAACTCTGATGACTAGGAACAAAAAACAGTCCTCCAAAAACATCAAGAGCGATAAGCAACCAAACCTCTGAGAGATAGACCCATACATTACGATGTGAACTATCCCTTGGGTAACAAGTTGAGTCAACGAAAAGCCACTAAGTTGTTTATATTATTAATTCGAATAGTTCGCAATCATACCTAGATTTTAATAATCGAATATATATATTTTCATATGTATGATATGCATTTTATTTATTAATTCAAAAAATATATGTTGGCTTACATTTACACTTGTTGCAAAATTAGATGAAAACTTCTCAGTTTTACTTTTAGTCGACTCGCTTTGTTTTTAGACCACAACGGGACGTCCATGGCATTAACTCTGCCTACTAAATATTTACACAATACTCTCAGAGTTAATGAACACAAAAATTATTGACTGCATGATGGCAACACTATTATAGATCTTCAGTAAATGTTGTGGCAATGATACAATAATTGTCGGCTCTTTCCACGGCGCAATGGGTAAAAATCCCTCTCCTATGTGAGTTAAGGATCGACGGAAGCCTCCATCGCAGCTACTAAGATTCCATTCAACAGGCAGAATCCTCAGGAAATTCTCCTGATCAGATTAAACGTCGGCCCAAGGTGCTAGCATTCGCTTCAAAGGATAACCGGATGGTCGGGTTGGCTTGGATAGGGCATGGCGAGGATAACTGTTGGAGTTGGGTGAGGCTTGGAAGGGGCATGACGCGGATAACTGTTGGGGTTGGGTGAGGCTTGGAAGGGGCATGGCGAGGATATCTTCTGGGGCTGGGTGAGGCTTAAAAGGGACATGTCGAGGATGACTGTTATGGTTGGGTGAGACTTGAAAGGGGCATGACGAGGATGACTGTTATGGTTGGGTGAGACTTGAAAGGGGCATGGCGAGGATGACTGTTATGGTTGGGTGAGACTTGAAAGGGGCATGACGAGAATGATTGTTATGGTTGGGTGAGACTTGAAAGGGGCATGACGAGGATGAATGTTATGGTTGGGTGAGACTTGAAAGGGGCATGACGAGAATGACTGTTATGGTTGGGTGAGACTTGAAAGGGGCATGACGAGGATGACTGTTATGGTTGGATGAGACTTGAAATGGGCATAGCGAGGATGACTGTTATGGTTGGGTGAGACTTGAAAGGGGCATGACGAGGATGACTGTTATGGTTGGGTGAGACTTGAAAGAGGCATGACGAGGATGACTGTTATGGTTGGGTGAGACTTGAAAGGGGCATGACGAGGATGACTGTCATGGTTGGGTGAGACTTGAAAGGGGCATGGCGAGGATGACTGTTATGGTTTCTTGAGACTTGAAAGGGGCAGGACGAGGATGACAGTTATGGTTGGGTGAGACTTGAAAGGGGCTTAGCGAGGATGACTGTTATGGTTGAGTGAGACTTGCAAGGGGCATGGCGAGGATGACGGTTATGGTTGGGTGAGACTTGAAAGGGGGCATGACGAGGATGACTCTTGGGGTTGGGTGGGGCTTGGAAGGGGCATAGCGAGGATAATTTTTGGGATTGGGTGAGGCTTGGAATGTTCATGTCGATGATTAGGAATCTGGTCGTGTAAAGCTTATAATGGGCATTGCGATGAGAACGGCTCACGTCGGATAAGGCTTGACCGGCATGGTGCTGATAATGCCTCACGTTGGATAAAGCTCGGACGGCAAGGTGCTGATAACGCCTCATGTTGGATAAGGCTTGTCCATCATGGTGCTGATAATGCCTCACGTTAGATAAGGCTTGGCCGGCATGGTGCTGATAATGCCTCACGTTGGATAAAGCTCGGGCGGCAAGGTGCTGATAACGCCTCATGTTACATAAGGCTTGTACGGCATGGTGCTGATAATGCCTCACGTCGGAAAAGGTTTAGCCGGCATGGTGCTGATAATGCCTCACGTTGGATAAGGCTTGGCCGGCATAGTGCTGAAAATACCTCACGTTGGATAAGGCTTGGCCAGCATGGTGTTGATAATGCCTCACGTTGGATAAGGCTTGGACTGAATAGTGCTGATAATGGCTCACATTGGATAAGGCTTGGACGGCATGGTGCTGGCAATGCCTCACTTTGGATAAGGCTTGGACGGCATGGTGCTGATAATGCCTCACGTTGGAAAAGGCTTAGCCGGCATGGTGCTGATAATGCCTCACGTTGGATAAGGCTTACACGGCATTGTGATGATAACGGCTCACGTTTAATAAGGCTTGGCCGGCACGGTGCTGATAATGCCTCACGTTGGATAAGGCTTAGCCGGCATGGTACTGATAATGCTTCACGTTGGATAAGGCTTGGCCGGCATGGTGCTGATAATGCCTCACGTTGAATAAGGCTTGGCAAGCATGGTGCTGATAATGCCTCACGTTGGATAAAGCTCGGACGGCAAGGTGCTGATAACGCCTCATGTTGGATAAGGCTTGACCGTCATGGTGCTGATAATGCCTCACGTTAGATAAGGCTTGGCCGGCATGGTGCTGATAATGCCTCACGTTGGATAAGGCATGGACGGCATGGAGTTGATAATGGCTCACGTTGGATAAGGCTTGGCCGGCATGGTGCTGATACTGCCTCACGTTGAATAAGGCTTGGCCAGCAGGGTGCTGATAATGCCTCACGTTGAATATGGCTTGGACGGCATGGTGCTGACAATGCCTCACGTTGGATAAGGCTTACACTGCATTGTGATGATAACTGCTCACGTTGAATAAGGCTTGGCCGGCACGGTGCTGATAATGCCTCACGTTGGATAAGGCTTAGCCGACATGGTGTTGATAATGCCTCACGTTGGATAAGATTTAGCCGGCATAGTGCTGAAAATACCTCACGTTGGATAAGGCTTGGCCAGCATGGGGTTGATAATGACTCACGTTGGATAAGGCTTGGACGGCATGGTGCTGATAATGTTTCACGTTGGATAAGACTTGACCAGCATGGTGCTGATAATGCCTCACGTTGGATAAGGCTTTGCCGGCATGATGCTGATAATGCCTCACGTTGGATAAGGCATGGATGGCACGGTGCTGATAATGCCTCACGTCGGATAAGGCTTATACGGCATTGTGATGACAACTGCTCACGTTGAATAAGGCTTGGCCGGCACGGTGCTGATAATGCCTCACGTTGGATAAGGCTTGGCAAGCATGGTGCTGATAATGCCTCACGTTGGATAAAGCTCGGACGGCAAGGTGCTGATAACGCCTCATGTTGGATAAGGCTTGACCGTCATGGTGCTGATAATGCCTCTCGTTAGATAAGGTTTGGATAAGGCATGGACGGCATGGTGTTGATAATGGCTCACGTTGGATAAGGCATGGCCGGCATGGTGCTGATACTGCCTCACGTTGAATAAGGCTTGGCCAGCAGGGTGCTGATAATGCCTCACGTTGAATAAGGCTTGGACGGCACGGTGCTGATAATGCCTCACGTTGGATAAGGCTTACACGGCATTGTGATGATAACTGCTCACGTTGAATAAGGCTTGGACTGCATGGTGCTGATAATGCTTCACGTTGGATAAGGCTTGGCCAGCATGGTGCTGATAATGCTTCACGTTGGATAAGGCTTGGCCAGCATGGTGCTGATAATGCCTCACGTTGGATAAGGCTTGGACGCCATGGTGCTGATAATGCCTCACGTTGGATAAGGCTTTCCCGGCATGATGCTGATAATGCCTCACGTTGGATAAGGCTTGGATGGAACGGTGCTAATAATGCCTCACGTCGGATAAGGCTTGGCCGGCAGTGTGCTGATAATGCCTCACGTTGGATAAGGCTTGGATGGAACGGTGCTGATAATGCCTCACGTCGGATAAGGCTTGGCCGGCAGTGTGCTGATAATGCCTCACGTTGGATAAGGCTTGACCGGCATGGTGCTGATAATGCCTCACGTTAGATAAGGCTTGACCGGCATGGTGCTGATGATGCCTCACGCTGGAGAAGGCTTGGCCGGCATGGTGCTGACCATGCCTCACGTTAGATAAGGCTTGGCCGGCATGGTGCTGATAATGCCGCTGGTAGGTTGTTCTTAGACTGGGCATGACGATATAAATACGAGTGTTAACCATTTTTAACAGCATTGAGCTTTGCTTCGTGGCATAAGCGAGTGCAAAGTTTACATGTTTGTATTATTAGATCTTCCTTGGTATATCACGCAAATGCGATGTTCTATTTAACACATACAAAATCATTCGTCTCTAATGAATAATTCATCAGATATGATAAAACATACAATATGCAGTAGAATGTTGAACTTATTTTCTCAATACACGCGTCCTCGGCCGTCGCTTACTAAAGGTTCTGTGTCCATTGATTAGAAGCTTGGATCGACTGTACAAAATCCTCATTGGGTTCTCCCACGCTATTTGCCTTTCTCTCCAAAAGTCTCTACAAACTTGCCCGGTAACTCCACTCCTCCTCTTCTGAGCAGCCAGGCCGACAACACTCAAGTCGTGCAGGAGTCGCCGCAACTTCCAAGAGACGTCCGGTCGATCTTAGGCCTTGCAAGACCTCAGGAGGTCGACTTTGATGGACTTTCTGTATCGACAGCGCTGGATGGAGAGCGTGATTGGTCATTTTGGGTCAATGAAACATTTCAACACGAACCAAAAAGATACAATGTATAGTAGTAGATTGAAGGGTGCATAAGATACAACATAGGTAAATATTACTAAGCAGAACGATTGAAGTTGTGAGATGAAATGAATTGAACTGACAGTGTTTTTTTACTCTGAATATTCCAGTGTTAGTGATATTTGGATCCTTGTTAAACAGCCTCGCCAGGCCTCATTCAAACAAAGCCAAGCCACGAGAGAATCCCACTATAGCAAACATGGGCTCCTTGTCATTGTTATTGCGACTTTGGGAATGCTGTCTATCTTTTGCATTGATTTCTAATTGATCAGGTTGTGGGTGATTAATGTATTGACCGAGAGGAGCCTCATTACGGTTTTCTGATAAATATCACGAGTAAACATTTCAGAAGAATAGCTGTCACAATTTGTGGTGTCTATAGAAAAAAATGCAAATAATAACAATATTCCACATGTGAAAACAAATGTAATTTCAAACACCATATTCAATACTTTCTTGTGAATATTTTTTTTTTCAGGTCTTACATGTAATCGTGTGTTTAAATAAATTAAATGAACAATATAGAAAAAAAACTTATAACGCATAAAATACTCATTCTTGAGCACGTGTTATACCGGACACTGAAACGAGATCGACAACTAACCGGGAAAAATATCATCCACTTACAATCACTTGGTTAGAATTATTTCGAATTCAAAATAGAAGCGTCAAACGAGAAGTCGGGAGGGAAAAAATGGAATACCATCATGAAGAACTAGAACAGTGCAAAAATAATCAAAAAGAAACTTAAATGTACTGAAAATAATTATTGTTCCATACAAAAAAAAGATCACCTCACCTACTTATCCGAATACTCAAACAGCTTCAGAGAAGTTTAACAACTACTTCGCTGGAGTTGGGAAACAGGTTTTTGAATAGGTAACCCAGGAAGCTTATCGAGGATTACTGTGCGACGCAGCAGATACATGGAGTCCAAAAACTTTCGATGGAAACAGCGATCAAGAAGCAAACGTCAAATGGAAACCAAAAAAGGTATCGCAACACGCAGTAAAACGAGCTGCATTTGCCATGAGGAACACAAATTCTACAGGAATAGATGGTTTAGCCGTACAATATCTAAAAGGCAGCTGTATAGTTACCTTGCCTTATATCAGCACAGTTATTAACACCTCCATAGCAAGTAAAACTTTTCCAGAGATCTGGAAGCATGCAATCATAAAAGCAATTCATAAGTCTGGAGACAAGAATAAACCATCCACCAATCAGTCTTCTGCCTGTCCTATCCATGATTCTAGAAAAGGTAATATCTATCCAATTGATTGATTACCTCGAATCAAATAAGTTGTTCAATGACTGCTAATACGCTTATCGACGAAAATTGTCAACAGAAGACGCACTGATGAGCATCAATGAAGATCTATCTGTACAAAAACTTTGATGAGGGGCAGATGCTGGTATTGCTAGAGTTTATCGAAAGCATTTCCTCAGTGTAAGCCATACAATTCGTTTCGGCAAGCGCCGCAACATCGGAATAGACCCTACTTGGTTCGAAAGTTATCTGATAAATCGGCAACAACAATAAGTTTAACTAGAGAACGCAACGATGTCAAATTCGGCCACAGTTGCCTTTGGGGTCCTTAAAGGTTCGATACTTGGCCCTTTGTGGTTCCTGTTTTTTGTAAATGACATTGACTGTAAAATACCAAACAATCAAGCATAAATGGTAATGTACGCCGATGATGTTCAAATATTGCTTTCACAAAAACCGTCAGATCTGAATGAGCTGAAAGACGACGCTGAGACAGCTGTAACTAATCTGAAATCTTGGTTGGATAGAAATGGACTCAAGCTCAACTCAGAAAAAACAAAATGCATCTTGTTCGGCTCGAACTCAAAAAGAAAAGCAGTTCCAACAAATTTTTCTATCAGGATAGGCAAATCTGACATTTCTGTTGAATATAAGGTTATAAGTCTGGAAGTAGGGTTTGATCCAGAACTTTCCTTCAAACACCACGTAACTACTCTGTGTTCCAAGTTCCTAAGCTCCGCAAAAAAATAATTGGATTTCAAATCAAGATTACTGATAATCCCCGCTTTGGTTATTTCTTACATCAACTACTGACTTTCAATTTGGGGGAAATGCACCAAAACTCAAAGCGAGAAATTGCAACATTGTATAGGCTTTGCAGCAAGAATAACATGCGATGGTAACCACAGAAAACGAGCCCACGTGAGTCCTCTCCTCGAAAAATTACAGTGGCTTAATATCAACAACAAACTGGCACTTCACGAGTCGATCAGAATTCCTAAAGATCTTCTAGTAAAACATTCACCTGGCAGCCAAAGGCGCATATATTCTCGAGGTGAAAAGAACAATCGATTCACAAGAAATAATGAAACTCTGCACGTTGAACACAGGAAAACAGAAACTGCCTGTCGAGCTTTTTCGATCACTGGACCAAAATCCTGGAACAACCTCCCAACAAGCCTCAAGAATCTTGATTTTAACTCGTCCTTCAAGAATAGGCTTGATGAACATCTATTGTCCGATCAATTAAAACCGTAACTTTGCACACAAACACAAGCTAAATGCATAATACCAGTAACCAGAAAATGCATTCAGTTCATGAGCATGTCCGAAACAACCATCATAACTCTCAACATTGAGACACCATCTAAGCGTTCCTACTCTGACGATACATATGTTTTCTATGTTGGTACCGATCACAATTGTCTCTGCCAATTACCATAAGTGTTATCTAGCGTTTTGTCTATTTCTATGTTTTAAATGTTCCAGTCTTTTTAGTATATTTGAAATACGAACTCAGTTTTTTCGAGGAACGATATTCAGCTTCTAACTTTAACAAAGGTTAACTCGATTTTAATATAATTCATTGAATTATTTCTAACAATTCCAGTACCATTTTTGGTGATACAATCATTGCCTTATAAGCTAATATTTTGCTTTGTCTTCTACAACAGAAGTATGTTCATCCGACTTGTGTACTCCAACATTCTGTAATCCTGATTGTCAATCATTTAATCATTTCCTAGCGGTCTTGAAGTGTGCATATTGTATATTCAGTTGTTTGGTATGTATTTTATGTATAACTTTTTTTTTGTATAACGTATGTTGCCTATTCATCCCTTCATTATTAATACAATGGTTTAGGCCCATCTTTACAATATGTTAGCGTTTCGATTATCCAACCCTATATTGTATTCATATTTTTCTGTATAATTCATCTCGTCCATCCACATCTTTGTCATCATACAATAATGTAGACTACTAATTACAATATGTTAGCACATTTTGATGTCCCAACCCCATGGACTCTAACCACATGAGTGATTTGCCACCACATGTACTTGCTATTTTCTACACCCATGTATTTTGTTATTTATCCACCCCAAGTATTGCTTATTTTCCAACCCCGCGAGTCACTGGTTTTCCCAACGCTATGTAGTCTGAATTATTTTGTCAAAATATAAATTTTCTGTATGTGCATAATTGATACTATTGTAAATAATATTTCGCTCCATGTAATCCGAACCGGCGGCCCCTTAAAGATGAGCTGTGACGAATTCAAATTGAACTTTCGTTTTTGTTAATTCAACTACCTTAGATGATAGTGATGTTTCATGTCTTATGTTTATGAATTTATTTATTTCCTAAAAATGGAAAACCCATTACCAGACGATGGAAATAAATGATTTAATAATAATAACAATAATAATAATAATAATAATAATAAAAATAATAACAATAATAATTCCTTCTGTGACACAGCAAACCTGCTAGATGTTTTGCATGGTAGGTTGAGTAGCGAAAAACAAATCGTTTTTATCAGTGAAGATTCAGTGACGATTGATAAAAAACTTTAATGTTCGTTTTCCGATCGAGTTTTAAATTCATATGAGATTTACTTCAAATTATTCATTAGGGAGCTCTGTCCAAGTATAATACCGGCGACATTTTCTTATTAAACTGGAATTAAGCGTTGAGAAGTCAATCCTGTTTTTTCTATTGTTGACTGACCATAAACGAATTTTCTTTTTCTACTGCGCGTCTAAAACAATATGATGTTAGAAGAATTTATCCTGTTAGATCTCTAGCTCTTTGCAAAAGATTGAAACTCCATAAGTCATTGTGGTTGCAAATGTTGCAACGGGCCCAAATGTAGCCGCATTTTTTTATTGCACGGCAAAAATTAACTCATAACTAATTCAGACGTTTCATTGAGTGCGAAACGCCTTATTCTTTCCTGAGAAATTCATCCAAGCACAATGTTAATCGAAATAATCCAGCCTAATACTTCTATCATGTTATAATCCTTATCATTATTAGTTTCCACCGCACAAAACAATCTCAAACTCTACCTCCAGTGCAGCTCTAACCTTTCTCATCCGTCTTCAATTTGCTTCCGACACGATGTTCCCGTTCCAGAATGAATAGGACAAACAACCTTGCGTGCTGAGCACAATCTATGACATCAAGGAGCACAAACAGGGATTGGGAATTCATTTGATTCGAAGTCCTCTCTGTGTTGAAGACCAAGTGCTGGGAATGAGTTAATTCATCTCTATGGGATTTCTTAAAAGATCGTACATGAGATAAGCTTCCAAATAAAATAAAAATTGTATATTTGCTCCCGATGGTTCAGGATACAATAAGATTACATTTAATAAGGTACTTGATGCTGGTGATCTAAATCGACGGATAAGCTGAAAACGGGCCGTATTGTTTATCTCAGATTCCTGTGTATTACTGGTAATGATTACTTTCCTTTTCACTCTGCCCATCTCACGGTGGGCTAACTCGAATTTGTAATAACGGATCATAATAATGAACATAGCTCTTGGTGGTTTCTTGGCTGTACATCTCATCATGCGCAATGTTATGTTGCTCAATGAGAAACGGGCTAAACCTTTCGGATGAAGCTTGCCATAGCACGTCGAATTTTTCGTCGCTCATTTTTTATCGCAACTTTTCGTATAGTTTCATCGATATTCGATAATCGTTCACTTGCGTTCGTGGACAACGGACTCCATCTTTCCCCAAAACCAGTAGCCGAGCGGGCTGGGGTCGGGGCTATGAGCTGGCCAAGGCTGGTTCGTTTGGCGGCTAATTACTTACTTCGAAAAATTTGTTAAATAAAAATGCGAGACACTCGTTTGAGCATTGAGCATGAGCACCCCCCGTTGGTAGTAGAATTTGTCCAACCTAACAGCTGGTCAAAACTGTGGCCATGTGTTAGATTTGACGTGCAGTAACAAGTTCAGATCTTCTCTGACAATATTGGGTCCTATTTCGAAGCTGAAGTCGAATTTTCACCATTTGGTGCATAAAAACAAGTAAATTCCAATAATTTGTAATCCAATCCATTTACAATTCAAAGATAAAAATGTCATATATTGCTGATTTTATAGGGCGTTTGAATTGTTAAAAACTTTATAAGCATTCTGTTCATAAACATAGGAATGAATACATTACATTCGCGGCAATTTTAAACATCAAAAGTGAGACATGTATATTCTTGATAGAACAATATAAAGTAAGAGGAGATAGGGAAATTCGAACTACAAATTTTAGGTTATCACACACGATATTTCCATCCATGAACGGAGGAAGGGGAAGATTGCATGTTATGTTTGCTCAATCAATTTACTTCACGTGGAAGTCAAATCCATCAATAATTTTGAATCTTTCCAAACATTTTTGGATTTATTATGTGATGTTTTCTCGCAACTGGTCATAATGTTTTTCCATTTTTTCCATTATCGTTATTGAAAAAAAAATCATGGCTTGGCACTTTTTGGAGTTTTGTTGTTCTGCAGTCCACTAGTAACGTTCTATCAATATGGTCCGTTTGTTGTTCTGCAGTCCACTAGTGACGTTCTATCTTTATGGTCCGTTTGTTGTTCTGTAGTCCACTAGTAACGTTCTATCATTATGGTCCGTTTGATATCCTGCAGTCCACTAGTAACGTTTTATCATTATGGTCCGTTTGTTGTTCTGCAGTCCACTAGTAACGTTCTATCTTTATGGTCCGTTTGTTGTTCTGTAGTCCACTAGTGACGTTCTATCACTATGGTCCGTTTGATATCCTGCAGTCCACAAGTAACGTTCTATCATCATGGTCCGTTTGTTGTTCTGCAGTCCACTAGTAACGTTCTATCATTATGTTCCGTTTGTTGTTCTGCAATCCACTAGTAACGGTCTATCATTATGGTTCGTTTGTTGTTCTGCAGTCCACTAGTAACGTTATATCATTATGATCCGTTTGTTGTTCTGCAGTCCACTAGTAACGTTCTATCATTATGGTCCGTTTGTTTTTCTGAAGTCCACTAGTAACGGTCTATCATTATGGTCCGTTTGTTGTTCTGCAGTCCACATGTAAAATTCTATCATTATGGTCCGCTTGTTGTTTTGGACTCCACTAGTAACGTTCTATCATTATGGTCCGTTTGTTGTTCTGCAGTCCCCTAGTAACGTTCTATCATTATGGTCCGTTTGTTGTTCTGCAGTTCACTAGTAATGTTCTATCGTTATGGTCCGTTTGTTGCTCTGCAGTCCACTAGTAACGTTCTATCATTATAGTCCATTTATTGTTCTGCAGTCCACTAGTAACGTTCTATCATTATGATCCGTTTGTTGTTCTGCAGTCCACTAGTAACGTTTTATCATTATGGTCCGTTTGTTATTCTGCAGTCCACTAGTTACATTCTATCATTATGGTCCGTTTGTTGCTCCGCAGTTCACCAGTACGTTCTATCATTTTGGTCTGTTTGTGGGTCTGCAGTCCACTACTAACGTTCTATCATTATGGTCCGTTTGTTTTTCTGAAGTCCACTAGTAACGGTCTATCATTATGTCCGTTTGTTGTTCTGCAGTCCACAAGTAAAGTTCTATCATTATGGTTCGTTTGTTGTTCTGGAGTCCACTAGTAACATTCTATCATTATGGTCCGTTTGTTTTACTGCGGTACACTAGTAACATTCTATCATTATGGTCCGTTTGTTGTTCTGCAGTTCACTGGTAATGTTCTATCATTAAAGTCCGTTTGTTGTTTTGCTGTCCACTTGTACGTTCTATCATTATGGTCCGTTTGTTGTTCAGCAGTCCACTAGTAACGTTCTATCATTATGGTCCCTTTGTTATTCTGTAGTCCACTAGGAACGTTCTATCATTATAATCCGCTGGTCGTTCTGCAGTCCACTAATAACGTTTTATCATTATGGTCGGATTGTTGTTCTGCAGTCCATTAGTACCTTTCTATCATTATGGTCCGTTTGTTGTTCTGCAGTCCGCTAGTAACGTTCTATCATCATGGTCCGTTTGTTGTTCTGCAGTCCACTAGTACGTTCTATCATTATGGTCCGTTTGTTATTTTGCAGTCCACTAGTAACGTTCTATCATTATGGTCCATTTGTTGTTCTGCAGTCCACTAGTAACGTTCTATCGTTATGATCCGTTTGTTGTTCTGCAGTCCACTAGTAATGTTCTATCATTATGGTCCGTTCGTTGTTCTGCAGTCCACTAGTTAAGTTCTATCATTATGGTCCGTTTGTTGTTTTGCAGTCCACTAGTAACGTTCTATCATTATGGTCCGTTTGTTGCTCCGCAGTCCACTAGTAACGTTATATCATTATGGTCCGTTTGTTGTTCTGCAGTCCACTAACGTCGAGTCAGAGGCGACATAATCGAAGTATGGAAGATTATGAAGGGTAAAGAAAACGTCGACCGAGCAAGCCTTTTCACTCTAGATACAAACGGAGTGACTAGAAGCAATAGATACAAAATCGTTGGGAAACGTTTCTCACTAGACATCACGCGCAATCTCTTCACGTACAGAGTGGTCAAAGAATGGAACAGACTTCCAACGGAGGTTGTAAACAGCAATACAATCGAAACGTTTAAGTCGCGGCTCGATAAGTTCTACATAAATCGCCAATAAATAGCTAAACAGTTCCCCCCTTTCATGCTGTTATAAAAAAACGGAAATGGCACACGAAACCCTCTTAGACGTTTCACTTCAGAACTAATCCTTTTGCTATCAAAAGGCAACCTAGTTTGGGCCAAAAGGCCTCTTAGACGTTTTACTCCAGAACTAACCCTCTTGCTATATAAAGGCCACCCAGTTTGGGCCAATAGTCCTGTTGTTGTCTTCCTACACTTGTAAACACTTGTAAACTATTAACGTTCTATCTTTTTGGTCCATCGTTTAATGCCAGTTCTCTCTATGAGAAGAACACTCGTAATTTTCGAGCATAATTGAGTGTCCTCGCCTGGACCTATTCCGGAGACAAAAAAAATATATGGTAAAATTCTTCGCTCAGAGAAGAACACCCGCAAAACGCGTTTGTTGCGAAGACTTCTAAAATTTAGAGCTCTGCGGGGCAAGAAGGGGAAAGGTTTAGGTGGAAAGTTGTGATTCGTGATAGAATGAATAATAAACGGGCGATGGAGTCCCAGGCGGAGGGATATGGAGATAAATAATGGCCGGTAAATAACGGGTAACAAACGAAGTAACTGCTTTTACTGTAAAAAGACACCGAAATTAAAAAAAAAAAACAATCGAGATGTAGTGATCAAAATAAACCGTTCATTAAAGAGATGTTCTAAACAATGCTATTTTTGTTTCTTGGCGTCGCCTCCCCGTAACACGTCTGATCCGCAACATGTTTCACAGATGCTTTTAGAAGGCCACATCACTTCGTTCTTCATAGAATGACTGGAGTTGATCCTGGTGGTTTTATTATTCAACTGCTCTCACGAAACTGGGAAGGGGGACTTGTTAGAAT